>OY735223.1:3705457-3817957 GCA_963457665.1 Thysanoteuthis rhombus
GATGATCTTTTCCTCGATTATTTCAATCAATTTCTTGTTTCTTCTGTAAGTATACGGCTGGATCTTTCTCATCTCTCATATCTATACGTTGTTTCTTTCTACAGCGAGTGTCAAAAGTATTCAATTAATTTCAAAAAGTTCATTCTAACATCCGTATACGGTTTCAAAATTTGCAGACTTTTGACCAAAGGTTAAAAGAATACAAGGATCTGAAAGGAATATTGAAACAAGACCGGAAATTGAAAAGTTATGGATGAAGGTATACTAAGATTAGTGCAATCAATTCCTTCTAAAATGTTCCGCACCGTCCAAGGTTTTATTACAATTTAATGTGGGTTTTTTCGAGCTTGTACTCAGTTGAATTAATTTGTACAGCAATACCTTGAGCGTCCCACATGAAAAACAAACGATTGGAACCACATTATTCAAGGTAAAGCTTACAAAGGTGTTAAAAGAAACTTTTTTTGGACTTGGAAATCTATCTGATATGAACAGACTTTCTGAGTTTTCGTCTCTCTCTCTCTCACACACACACACACTCTTCATATCTATCTAATCCGGTCTCTTCATATCTCTCTCTCACTTCATATCTATCTAATCCAGTCTCTTCGTACCTCTCTCTCACTCTTAATATCTATCTCTGTCTCTCCATATATATATATATATATAACCCAGACTTTTCATCTCTCTCTCTCCGTGTCTATCTTTCTCAGCCTCTTCATATCTAGCTCTGCCTCTGCATATCTCTCTCTATCAATCTGCCTGTGCCTGCATCTTTTGATCTTAATTTCTTTCAACAATCCACCCAGGTGTTTCCCCGGGGTATCACCTACAACCGTCTCACAGGGACATTCGACGAGATCCCGTCGGAATGTACCGAACTTCCCCAGTCCATTCAACAGACACTCAAATATGGCGCCACAGACATCGAACGAGAAAGAATGCTTGAGTGGGCACAGGAACGAAGACTGAATCTTTTTCTTGGGTATGTTACAGATTTCTATTCGTCTATTTTGTCAATCAATATTGAACCATCGTAGCCATCAAAGATGGCTTAGAGTTCTATACTTTTTTTTTATATGCGCGTGCGATTGATTATTAGTTTATTCCAGTTTTCATGCAAGTACCGTTTACATACTTAAAAATTGGCATCAGTACGCCACTAAAACCCTTCTAAAACATTTTTTTTTTTGGAAAAAAGAAGCCCTTTTGGCCTTATTCTGACGGGTTCATTGAAAGAATGAAAAAAAATCTGGTGAATCAAGATGTTTTTTACAACTCAATTTTAAATGTTTTCCGGAGAAAAACATTATAGATGTCACATATAGAATTCATTTTGTCCTAATCTATTCTCCAATGGATTTTTTTTTACATGACTTCAAATTTTGACGCTGCAGTTGTTCGATAATCGACTGTGATTGCGAGTTTATCTATGTTTCTGAGATGTTATTGAACAGCATATTTCGACTGTCTATTCAGGACTGGACTTATTTCATTCATTCCCTTAAAAAAAAAAAAAAAAAGAACTTACTCTCTTTTCTAAGTAATATCCTTTCGTCTCTACCATGCGTTGCCCAGTATTTTCACTATTACCTATTCGCTCACTTGTTGGAAATTACCTCGCAGGAGATTGATCCTAGCTAGTTTTTTTTTTCATTTATCACTTTTCTTTTATACACACTAACACCTAGATTTGGGAAGGGAAGGGTATCCCAGCCTACCACAGGAGGGCGAAACCAATGCAAGTGTTTTTGTGGTGGTTGCAAGAGAAGGACTTGTGACTAACTCCTCTCCTCTCCTTCCAGTTGGAGGTCGTCGAGAAATCTGCAGCCATTTCACTTTATAAGAGGGTATGTAGAAATCACTAAGGTAAAGGGACCCTGAGTTACAATTGATCATCGGCCTTTTAACGTACGTCATCGGACAAAGACTACCCACAAAATTTGCCAGACCTTTCGATCGTGGGCGTCGCAGAGCCAGTAATTCCTTTATTTTTCTAGTTCGTCACGTCACGTTTTCTGCCAGTCACAATTTTGTATATGATCTCCGGGTTTCCATATTGTGAGTCTTGATTTCCAGTGGTTGTCAAGCATTCTTGCAACATTGCCATTTGCGTTTCATGGATTCTGATATCTCTGACCCCGGATTTTTCCTGATATACTATGCTGTCTTGTGATCTCCCCACGTGATGTTTAGCATGGTTCTCTCCCGTGCACGTCGCATAGTTCTTGGGGGCCAATCTTTTGGTGAGGTTCCATGTTTCGGCTCAATGTTTCCGGACGAGAGTTCAGACCATTCAAGACCAAACACAAATACGGTGCCATAGCCAATATTGTCTTACCCCATGATGATTGGCACTCCTCTGAGAAGTCCACAGGGGTCATGATTCGCCCTGAGCCGTAAAGTTCATGTCCTTGCGACAATGGTCGCGAGGACCAACAAGAATTTGAGAAGTTCGCATGTCTGGTGTCCCCGTGTTAAAAACTGACCAAGTGTCACATCCTTTCCTCATTAATTAAGGTAAGAGCTCCATAGGTGACAATCGAGAAGATACATTGGTTGTAGACTTTTCTTTTTGAACCTAATGTGATTTTTTGTTTCTCAAAGATTGAGCTTGCTCAACCGAAAGTTTACTGACCTAGAGTTATTCTTTGCTTGATTTTTGATGTCATAAAGTTCAGATAAAAAAAATTAGTCTCGCATATGATCTCAGGGGATCCACCTCGTGAGTCATGATCTTCAACAGTTGTCTGACATCCTTGTAACATGACCAGCCCATAGCCAATTGAGTTTTCTAATGGATTCAATGATTTCTCCTCCTTCCCCCTTCACCAATATAGAAGGATTGGTCCTTTTGTTCAGGTTCCATATTTCAGCTCCATAGCTGACTATAGGAAGAAAACATTGGTCGTAGGTTCTTCTTCTTCTCCGAAAAGAAAAAAAAAGGATTTTCTTGTCCTTAAAAGATTGAGCTTGCCATCCTTAAAACTTGATAACGAAACTTTGTGGAAACATGCCAGTTTACAACTAGTTGATGATTCTTAATGGTTTTATTTTGTCATAGGTCTCAACTATTTCTGGAGCTGAAACTATGTAAGCAATTACTTCGACCACTTGATGAACAACGATCGGCTGGTAGCCAAGAGTCCAGCCAGAATATAAGGGGCTACAGTAGGCAAACGGACAGTTGTGTTTCGAGTCTCAGCAATGGAATCGGCCAGACCCAGGAAACAGACGCCGAAGCTTTCTTGCACACCAATCTTCCGTTCTCGGCCCCAATGCCACGACAGACGTTTTATTCACAAAATTCCTCACTTCCTAGTAAGTCAATCCTTTTGAATAGATATATGGATGAGCATAAAGTCTTTCTCAGTTTATGTACACTTGCATCTTGAAAACTATGCTTAACAGAAACATAAACATTGTTGCATTATGTAAGATGGGGAATAATGCGTAAGTAGGTATCGCCTAATACAGCCCTACCGACCATCCAGTTTTGTGTAGGGCAGGGGTAAAATGTCTGCCTCTGGGTCTGAAGCGAGGGTTTCAATTCTACCTTGTGGTACTGGAGGGGATGTTGGATAGTCTATAGCCACAACAAAGAGTTGTAGTATAACGAAACGGCTGTCTGACGATGACACAACTATTAATCATATATATATTGTGCTTGGCTTCGGGAGTGTATTTTTTTTTAAAAACTTGACTTTCCATGATTGTCAAAAAATCAAATTCGTTTGAAGGAAAGAACTTGAAAATAATAAAATGTCTCTCCTTGAGTAAGTGGGGATGGGCGTCATATATATATATATATATATATATATATATATACACCGTTGGATCACCTAATATCCACAAAACAATCATTTTCTTTATATAAGAAAGATAGATAAAAGCATATTACACAAGAATTATAAAATAACAGACTTGACTTTCTGCTGTGCAAAAACGTATATAGGTTTGAATAGGGGAAAAGACTTTATGCTCACCCAGTTTGAATTAACAATCTGGTTATGCTGAGTCAGTAAAAGTGAACCAATTTTTAATTTCAATGGAGACCACAGCAAATGTCGTTGGTGGCAAATATGCTTGCTGCAATGTTTATGGTGCCAACCATGGGCGTCGGCTGTCACATTTCTAAGGGTGGGGTGGCGGATCAAAGGGATACATTCGGTATATGACTTGATGGCAACCTAGTTACGCGATAGGTATTCCACCTACCATTTGTAGATTAAGCAAGTACGACACACTGTATGATCCAAATATTTGATGGTTCCCCTGACCGTTGGTGGAGACGCATGACCTGGCCCCGGTGGGACATGATGTATCGTACCATTATCCTTTGACTATAAGGTTCCAACTTTCAATCCCCACCCCGACCTTGGTAAGAACGCATGATCCAGGGAGGTGCAAATGCCCCGTTTGAACCCCCAGTAGACACATATGACACCAACTGAATTTGTTGTATCATACGAAGTACGCCCAGAAGGAATCCAACAATTTTCAACAACTCAAAAGATCGTTGCACAGCTTTAATGTAGCATGGTAGCAAATAAGAGGGTACCTTACAACTCACTACCAACTGAGCAACCCTCAAGGAGAGCTATTCATTCATGTGCAGTAGGGTTTCCTGGGATTGGTTGCCAAGTTACCCCGAGGCCATGCAACCAGTTCGAGATATTCAAAATGGCTGGAAACTTTCCAAGCAGATGCCTTACTTAACGGACTTGTGGTGTAATAATAAGAAATATCTCTAAACATCAGAAAACAGAATTGTTTAGTCACACAACAGAAAGCGCTTCATGATCAATGTCTTTAAGTAGGATTTGTTAGGGGTGCTCAATTATAAAATCGGAAAATGGGCTGATCGATGGGTAAGTTGCTTGGAGAAAAAGGATTAGGATTGCATTGCATTCTCACACGGATTTTCAGAGGATTTTCTCAACATCCTCAATCTTTTAACGTCCGTCGTTGGACATAGACCTTTCCCAGGATCCGACGCATTTCTCTATCATGGGCGTCGCAGAGCCAGTATTTTCTAAATTTGTCTAGTTCATCTCTATATCTCGTATTCTGTCGGCCTCGGTTTTGCATGTGGTCTCTTGGGATCCATGTTGTGAGTCGTGGCGTCTCCACATGATGTTTTAAATATTATCTTCGGCAACGGAGGGAATGAAGCTGAAGATTCTGATTCGGGACAGAAATTATCTAAAATCTGGGAGACGGTGGTTGAACAAGGATCAACGGAATGACGAAAATATTCCAATTGGGAATTCCTGGATATAATAAGATTCATTATTTTGGCATCTTATACGCATTTCTAAGCGACTCCTTTTTTTGAACGGACAAAACCACCAACCCCTCCACATCACTTTATCCATGCTTTTCTTTGTGAAGAACGCCTGAAAAAGATGAAGCGGGAATAGAGGAAGTTCACTTTAGAGACACCAGATCCATGGTCAAATTTCATTGTTTCAAACAGAACAAATGAAAAACAAAAAAAAAGCAATCAATAATTGTGTCCATACATAAGAGAGAGTGGTTTAGGCCACTTAATGGGGTCTCTCTTGAAGAGGGCCTTCTACATATAAAAATAATCTGAATGACTTTAAGCCAATGATACAGAGGAAGCTTATTCCAATAATTTCGAATGAAGTCATCATCATCATCATCGTCATCATCATCATCAGTCTTTTAACGTCCATCGTTCGACATAGACCTTCCCCAGGATCCGCCACATTTCTCTATCATGGGCGTTGCAGAGCCAATATCTTCTGAATTCGTCAAGTTCATCTCTCCATCTTGTATTCTGTCGGCCTCGGTTTTGCATGTGGTCTCTGGGGATCCATGTTGTGAGTCGTGATGTCCCTCGGTTGTCTGCCATTCTTCCAACATGACATGCCCATTGCCATTTAAGTTTTTAATAGATTCTATGATGTTTTGGACTCCTGTTTTCTTCCTGGTATACTGTGCTGTCTTGTGATCTCTCCATGTGAGGTTGAGCATGATTCTCTCATGCGCACTCTGCATGCTTCTCAGTTTGCAGGTTTGTCTCTTGGTTAGGTTCCATGTTTCAGTCATGAGAGACTATCGGAAGGATGCATTGGTTGTATACTCTTCTTTTTTAGTATAATTGGGATCGTCTTGTTTTTGAAGGTTGAGCTTGCTTTGCCAAAGACTTACCATCCTAGTGTAATTCTCCGCTTGATTTCTTCTTTTGTGGGTTTCATCAAGATTCGCTGTCCTAGGTAGATATAGTTTTGCAGTTTTGCATCTTCGGTTTTGACAGTTATGTCCTTGTTCTCAATGTGATTGTTGCACATGATTTTTGTTTTACTGAAATTCATGTGTAGGCCAACTCTTTTGCTTTCTTCGTTTAGTTTATCTAGCATTAGTTAGAGGTCGTATATGTTCTCTGCAAAAAGGACGATGTTGTCAGCAAATCTGTTTTGATTCCTTTATTTCCCCAGTTTAGGTTACGGAAGATTATCTCGAGGCAGGCTGTGAAGAGTTTGAGTGAGCTGGTATGGCCTTGTCTTACTCCTTTTCGGAGTTTGAAGGGTTCAGAGTCTTCACGTAGCCTGATAAAAGAGTTGCTGTGACTGTAGGTATGTTGCAGTACTTTGAAGTATACAAGGTCTACACCTTGTAGAGTGATAGCCTTCAAGTAGTTACCAAACCCTGAATGGTTTTTTAGGGTCACCACACGCATACATGGTTATCCCTTCGATAGAAAACGTCACATGACTGATGACTTTTGGCAGCATATTGTGTTAGGGTTAATCAATAAGAAGATTTGGAAAACGAAATTATCGATGGATCATTTTGTTGGACAGTGTTCCCTAAATTTCAAAAAATCTTTTCAAAAAACTAAGGGATCAATCTATGTAAAAACGTACAATGTTCAAATTTTCAGCCCTGTGGCTCGATTGATGCAGCATATATGCGTCATACATAACCAGATTCTCCAGATCAAATAAACTTTTGTTTTAATCCCTGGTAAAACATGAATGTCAGGACTGCACCTTTATCATCCCTAATGTTTTCTTTCTTTCTTCATTTTGCCCCCCTCCCTGCTCCACTTGGCCACTCCTCAGTTCTCCCCCAGGTCGCTTTCTGTTAGACACAGTCAACATCAACTTCAGTTTCTCTAGTTTTTGTGTTGGTTTGGCTGACCACAGCAATGGAGCTAGAGGGCTCGAAAAAAATATCAAACGGACTAGTTCTTATAGCTCAGAAATTTTCTTTAAATCCACTTCTTTAATAATAGGTTTGTGGTGTTGATAGTGGGGAAGGTGCATGTAAATTTTTGCCTAATCGGTCCCTTAGTTTGGTGTCCAGCAGCATTCAAACCCGTTTCTAGCGATCACTGCCCAACAAAAGACAAGGGAAGTCACGCATTTATCGGTTTCCCCCGTTTTTTCTTTTATTTTTCAAAGTGATCACAGCATGCTGACAAAAAATGTTGGCTACGTGATAGTTTCTATTGAGGGACTAAACAGACCTGTTTTATAATTCTTTTCATTTCATTCTCTGTCTTGGCCCTACCCCCCATATCATTTTCCATTCAATGTTTGTCCAACCCAGTAGCACTTCTCCTGGTGGAAGCCCAGGGGTTGATCGGGTAGTGGGACGCACAATTAAATCGAGAGCAGTAACTGTATGAAACAAGTTGGCATTGTTCGGAAAGGGGGGGGGGGCGATCGCTCACCAAGGATTTTGCAAGTACGGGCACGTAGTGTGTACACGAGGTTTCTTTTTCTTGGCCTCTCAGTGCAAGATCTACTTTCATGGCTCCAACAATGAATATATCCCACGCTAGCGTACAAGTACAGGCAAGTATGGGCACCTAGTACATAGTGATGGTTCAGGAGCTGGACGACAAATTCATTGTGGTAGCATTGTAGGTAGGGTTAATGTTAGCAAGGGCTTAGAGGATAGGATCAGGGTAGGGTTGGGTGAGTGAGGGCAGGGAAATACATATAGGGTTGTACAGAAATTTTTTTAAAATGCAAGCAAAATTCTACAAAAATTATTTATACAAAATGCAAGTTTTTCCATAGAAACTTTTTTTTTTAATACAATAGAAACAAGTTTCTGTAATTTGCAAAACGGAACAGATTTTTAAAAAAATCAGGAACACAGCAGATGATGTTCAACACATATGCAGGCATCACCAAAACCCGTGATGGTCACGGTGGCCAGTACACTAATACGATTGTAGTGAGAAAAATGAAGCATATTTAAAGATAATCAACTGGCCTTTTAGCTGAAGCCTACTGAGATTCTATTTATGACAAGCAGAGCACTCAAAAAAAAAAAAAAAATTGACCCTTAGATATACATAGTTTAAATGAACCATGGCACTGCAGTATTACCAATCTCCTGAGGGATCCCAAGAGGTGAGGGGGAGGAGGATATGTCCACAGGGACAGACCCCAAAATAACGACCAATGCAAATGGTCAAAGGATAACAAGCCATGCTGAAATGAAATGCTTGGATATGGGAAGTCACTTGAAAAGCACATGAATGTTACTTGGTGAGACTCTGCACCTGTTCAAGTGATGCTAGATAAAGGAACCGGTAAGGTCTCGCACGTAGTTTGGAAATTAAACATCAAAGAGAGGTAACCACTTAAGTTGGTTTACGTATCTGCTACTCCTAATACTACTGATACTAATGTAGGACTATTTGGCACTGTAGAAGCCCGTTTTACCAGCTATTCACAAGAATGCACTTGAAGAAACACTATCAGTTGTTTGATGACTAAAAATCGAGTGGGGCGCCAGAATGTGATGAAAATTTTGACCATATATTGACAGGTGAAATAGAGAAAGTAAGAAAAAAAGAAAGCTAAGAAAACTCCCCGGATTCAAATTATAGAGAACCAAAGTGTTTAAATCATGACAAATGTTTCAGTGAGATTTAAAAGGAATTAGATATTTTTATTTTATCTATTTCAAACATCGAATAATAAGATAAACATTCGACAGATGGAAAGACGGAGAACTCTGATTGGCGCATGGAAAAATCCAACGGGTGAAATGATTTAAGTACCCTCAAAAAACAAGTCCGGCACTTAAACTATCAAGAATTAGCAGATCTCTTCGAACTTCCAATTAGATTTTCTGAGAAAAAACAAACAAACAAACAAACAAAAAAACAATTTGTAGCGACTAGTATCTGTTGCGATTTTTGTGGTAGAAGATATCCATATTATTTCATTTATCTTCTGATTTCTATTCCGTGAAATCTAAGGAGATAAGGATTATCTCCCTTGTTATGATCCAGAGAGAAAATTCAGAAAATACTGGCTCCGCAACGCCCACGATAGAGAAGTGTGGCGAATCCTGTCCAACGACGGACGTTGAAAGACACATCTTGATGATGATGATGATGATGATGAGGCGGAGGAAACTTCTGATACGCAGAACTACGTATATATTGATTTATATATTCAAAAATTGTAAAAAAATCAAGAGGAATCAAACTGTTTTCTAACAAAAGATAACCCTAAAAATAAACAGTTTTAATCAAATTAAAAATTCGTATTCATTTAGATCTTTTTTGATAGAAAAAAAGTAAAAAAGTAATTTAAGTTGGTTTGATGTATCATAAACAATAGAAAAATCGTTTTGTTCCTGATTACTTTAAATATCTGTTATATTTTAGTGAACGGTTAGAAAATTTTGAAACAACAACCGAAAGATTGAGTGAAATTTAAATTTAAGTTTATGGTCATCCATTGTGATACATAGCCAATTGTTGAATTTGATAAAAATGTTTGGTACGAAAGATAAGTACTATTTACACGTAAAGAGATGGAAAGAGTCTTCCGTCAGACGTGGAATTTAACAACTGATGATAGTATACGATCATATGACTTGGTCCCATAGGCTAAGCCTACAATTAATTTTGTTTAGTTAATACCAGAATTGTTTTAGTCTTTTTTTTTCCCGAAATAATAAAAAATCTCATTTGGTACTCACCAGAAATATAGATACAAAGTACACCGCCGAAATCTTTCGGTGAAATGGAAGAAAAACCGCGTCAAAAAAACGTTCCTGTTAGAAATAATTGCAGCGATTCTGCTCGACTTGAGACAGCATTTTTATATCAACTTAGGAGTGAGACCTATAGAGAATTGCTTTACGTTGGTAGGTGTGGGGGAAGTAACGAACACATTGCGTAGTAGTTAGAGAATCAGATTGAATAACTTTAAAAGAGGCGTGGAAATGTTTATCGTTTTCAGTTCAGATTGAATTTCTACGAAAATGATGTAATGGCTTAAGTAAGATAGATGCTAAGAATAAGCCAACAAAGGGAAGCTGATATTGATATAAACTATCCATCCCATTGACACACACACACACACACACAAACACACACACACACACATATATGTGTATACATATATATATATATATATATATATATATATATATATATATATATGTGTGTGTGTGTGTGTGTGTGATCTAGGAAGCTCTACAGCTTTTAACACTAAACATTAAAAAAAACTTTTTCAATTTTTTCGTCATTTCAATCACTTATTTCCCAATATCTGTCAAAGTAATTCATGTAAAGTGTGATTTTTAAAAAAATTTCACACGTACTTTGTTATTATGGTACTATGTGTAAATTTTCTATTGTTGGGATCATCAAATGGTGACCATGTAACCGTTCCGGTGATTTAAAAAAAATAAAACTGTTTTACCAAAATGGCAGCCCAGCAGTATCGATCAAATATCAACCCCCTTTTCGGCTATGATTTTAGCACATATATATAGTCTTTACAGATTCAAACATTATGTAGATAGATAGAGAATGGGATTGAGCGGGTCCAGAAAGTTTCATTCCAGGCGGCCTGATTTAAGGCTGCTAGATATATTAGCCCCCTAACATGTAAATAACCAGAATCGATCTAAGGAGATAAATCCTGGTAAGTAGCGTTTTCGTTGCTTAAGCACAAAAACAAGGTTAGTACACAGTTAGTTGGATCGTTAACAAAACGAAGAAATAAGAACAAACAAAGAAGTAAACAACAGTGCCAGATTTAATTCTTGTGTGAATTAAAATGAATAAGGACCGGAGTTTCTGCTGACACGGATATGTGGAGGGATCTACCAGGATAAGATGTAGACATAGAAAGGAGGAAGGGAAAGGAGTGTCACTGAGTAAATGAGAGATAGAGTCTAGAGAATGTCCGTCTGTATGGTCATCCTAGTTGTAGCCACTATGAAGTTATCTTAGGAAATCCGACATAACTACGATGAGAGTGCTTAACTTAGATTAGGCACCAAAAGTAATTTTTTTAATGGCTAGATTCGTTAAATTTTTGTTCAATATACTTTTGATATAAAGACAACATTTTAATTCTATCATTCCTTTAATTTCTGAGAACCAATATCTTCTATTGAAAAATATACTGTTTGGAAACTCTGTATGACTTATGAAGCCATGTCGAAGTAAAGGTTTACAGATATTACTTATTCTGGTAGTAAAATATGGTATAACTTATTTCATTGTAAAAAAAAAAAATTTACTTATTCAATTCTTCCTCCTATGACAAGGTATGAAATAAAAATGAAGTCATTATAAAGTCTTTATTCTTTTAAAGTTTACAAAAAAATAACAAGCATAAATTAGATTTCTTAATCAGTACATATTCAGTTAAAATGTTTGCATTACGGACCTTACATTGTAACTTGCAGTTCTCCGTATTACTGTGCTCTCATTTTGCCTATTACTTTATGCGTTTCGCCCGTGCAGCGCTTCATCAGAGCTTTGAAGCGAAAATGTGTTTTAAAAAAATGGTGAAAAATGCAAAAAAGTCCGGATACTGGTGAAATAAAAAAAAATGTCAGTGTTTGGATTGTATGACTGTCGAATCGGAGATTTGGTTTAAAATAGATGGTGTTCCTTGACAAATGAACGTTCTTTTTAGCAAATGAGCTTGTCTTGGAGAAGGACAATGAAAATATCCTAATGATGTGGTTGGTGTTTGAAGGGTAAGGGGTTCAGGGAAATCGGGAAAAGCATGGGATGTTCATTGGATCAAAAAAATTTTGTATAAGAGGAAGAAGGATTTAGAATTATATCTGGGAGTATGCTTAGCCGACATCAAACGTTTCGTCTCATTTATATGAGGTGTTATATTATGTTGCTTTACGACCAAATTTATTAGTGGTCGGGCTGATTAGAAACGACCTTTTTATTTTGGAGCAATATGTTAGAATAAACACGTTTGTTTTTTTAAATTTACGCTAAAAATGTTAGGTTACATATTGTAATTTGCCAAAAATGCGTTGGTTCGTCAGTCTTTCTACACCAACCACAAAAACTATTCGACATAAATCCATAAAATTTTCTGTAGGTACGGATTTGATCCTCACGAAGAATTATTAGAAAATTAGTTTTTGACCCCCACCCCAAAATACGTTTTTATGGTGTTTCAAATCAGGGGGGCTATTTATATGAGCATTCATCAATGGTAAAAATACTTTTTTATGGAATCATGGAAGAATATTTTAAATTCTTTTTTCTCAACTCAGTCCTCGGAGATTGTCTTCTTGACTCAAAAAGACTTTTTTTTCGACATATCTCATATCACGATGTCCATTGACGGTATATGGATACCTTGAATAGCAGCATTTTTTTTCGTGCATGTTTTGACGTAGTACAGTTGAAGTACATTTTTTAAAAGCAAGAAATTTTGAGATAAGGGGTTCTATCGATCACATTTTTTGCTTAATTTTGGGGGGTAAAATGGAGGCAGTCACTTTTAGGGGTTCAAATTGAGAGGTAATTTTCTCAAAATTTATGGGTCAATATCGAGGGGAATTTTTTCACTTTTAGGGGTCAAAATCGAGATAATGATTTTTTTCTCCGATTCTTAGGGATCGAAATCAAAGGGATTTTTTTGTTTTAGGGGTCAAAATTGAGGGCTTGAAGTTTTCTCTTTACTTTAATTGGTCAAAATCGAGGGGAAGATTTTTTTTAATTTTTATGGGTCGAAATCGAGGGTAAACTTTATTTCCAGTGGTCAAAATTGAGTAAGATATTTTTTCCACTTTAAGTGGGGGGACGAATCAAAGGGATTTTTCTTTTACTTAAAGGCATGAAGGGTAGGGGGCATTTTTTTGATGTTAGGGGTCGAAGTTGAAGAGAAAGATTTTTTTCTACTACTGGGGTCTAAATCCAAGCAAATTTTCTCTTTTACTTATACCTACTTTTTACTTTACTTTTTAGGAGTTGAAAATGGGGGTGACAATTTTTTTTAGGGATCTAAATTAGGGGTGAGAGAATTCTTTTTCACTTTTAGAGGTCAAAATCGAGGGGAAGATTTTTTTCAAATCCAAGGGTATTTTTTCTTTATTCTAGGGGTCAAAATGTGCGCATGTGGGTGGGAGTTTTTTTCATTTTTGAGGGTTAAAATTTGAGGGGGATTTTCTTTTGCTTTTAGGGGTCCAAATTATTGAAGGGATTTTTTAAAAACTTTTAGCGGTCAAAATGCACGGGAAATCAAGCAATTTTTTTTTTTACTTTTAGGGGTCATAGTTAAAAGGAGAATTTCTTTTCACTTTTCGGGGTCAAAATTCAACATCAACCCCAAATGTTTAGTTTTATCAAAAGTCCACTTTTCTTTAACATTACTCCCCTTTTCTTTAACATTACTCCCCCACATTAAACATTATACTCCTCCTTCTAGCATTTTGAACATGAGCCCCCTCTTTTTTCTACATCAGCTCTATCTGGAGATCAGCCGCATGTTTTTCTTTGAATTAACCCACTTTTTTAACTTTGTCCTCCATCACCCGCCTTTTTGATAAGATATTAACCCTTTTTCTGACATTAGTTGAACTTCCTTTTTCACATTTGCACCCCATCAGCTCATTTGCACCAACATTACCCCCTTTTTTCTAACTGTGATTTTAAAAACAAATCAAATCAAACATTGTATGATTTCAATTCTATCTATCTATCTATCTATCTATCTATCTATCTATCTTCCTGTTCCTTTTTTGGACAGCAATTTTGAACCCCATCCCCTAGAGGTAGTTATTTAGCCTTGTCTAAATAATTTGAGGTACATCGTGAGTTGCAAGTTCAGCGACCTTTCTATACTTAAATATTTTTTTTTAAATTCCAGATATTCATATGTATTTCCTTGATATTGTGAATCATTATTTAATTTTTGAGACCGACTACAATTTATCTTTTACCTTCACCCTAATTTTTTTGTTGCTTTTTGAAAAAAGACCAAAAATTGATTAAGGTATTTATACAATAATTTATCTGTAGTTCATTCCATTTTTTAAATTTTAGTGTCTGAAAAATGATTTGTCCAAAAATGTGATTAAAAACTGCAAAAAACAGATGGAAAAGAGCAAAAAAGTCAGATAAGTCTCTTGAAATGAATGATTGTTCTGTGTTCAGCTTACTTATGAACTATTGCAGTTGATTTAATTCAAAGTCTGAAATACATTCGTTACCAGCTACATTTTTGAAAGGGCATCACAGGATCGTATTTACAAATTCCGCACTCATTTGATATCAAACACAGTACACAAATATTAACAATCCAATTTACTCAAAACAATAACAATTTGATTAATCAAAGGCAATAACAAGTCAGTTTATTCAAAGTGATAACAATTCAAATTATTGGAAGCAATAACAATTTGATCTATTTGAAGCAATGACAATTGAATTTGATCAAAATGATAACAATTTGATTTATTCAAAGTTATACAATTTGATTTTATTCAAAGCAATAAGAATTTAATCTATTCAAAGGAATAAAATTTTTAATCTATTCAAACGAATAACAATTCGATTTATTCAAAGTAATAAAAATTTAATCTATTCAAAGCAATAAGAATTCTATTTATTTGAAGCAATAACAATTTGATTTATCCAAAGAAATAACAAATTGATTTTTCAAGACAATAACAGCTGGATTTATTCAAAGCAATAATAATTCCATCTATCTAAAGCAATAATAATTCCATCTATCCAAAACAATAACAATTGAATTTATTGGAAGCAATGACAATTCAAATTAATTGAAACAATAACAAACTAATATATTCAAATCAATAGCGAATAAATTTATTCAAAGAATTCTATTTATTTGAAGCAATAACAATTTGATTTATCCAAAGAAATAACAATTTGATTTATTTAAAACAATAACAATTTGATCAATTTGAAACAATAATCATTTAATTCATTCAAAGCAATAACAAATTAACATATCCAAAGCGATAACAATTCAACTTATTTGAGCAAAAATCACACATTTTTTTAAAATCAATAACAATTTATTTATTCAAAAGAATAACAATTTGATTTAACCAAAGTGACAACAATTTAATTCATTCAAAACAATGTTAATTTGATTTATTCAAAGCAATAACAATTTGATTTATTCAAAGCAATAACAATTTGATTTATTCAAAGTAATAAAAATTCTATTTATTCAAAGCAATAAAAATTGTATTTATTCAAAGCAATAACAATTCGATTTCAAAGTGATAACAATATGATTTATTCAAACTAATAACAATTTGATTCATTCAAAGCAATAAAAATCCAGTCTATTTTAATCAATAGCGATCAAATTTATTCAAAGTAATAACAATTTGATTAATTCGAAGCAATCATCATTCAATTTATTCAAAGCAGCAACAATTTAACATATCCAAAGCAATAACAATCTAACTCATTTGAGCAAAAATCACACAATTTATTTAAAGGAATAACAATTCATTTATTCAAAATAATGAGAATTTAATTTATTCAAAGCAATAGTAATTTACATAATTCAATGCAATAATTTAATTCTTTCAAAGTAGAATCAATTTGTTTATTGAAAGCAATAACAATTCAGTTTTCTAAAGCAAGAATAATTTGACTCATTCAAAGCAATAACCATATGATTTATTAAAATCAGTGACAATTTAATTCATTCAAACAATAAAAATTCAATCTGTTTTAAGCAATGAGAATTCTATTTATTTGAAGCCATAACAATATGATTTATTCAAAGCAATAACAATTTGTTTTACTCAAAGTGATAGCAATTTTTTTTTCAAAGCAATAACAATTCAGTTTTTCCGAAGCAAATATAATTTGAATCATTCAAACCAATAACATTTTGATTTATTCATAAGAGTAAGAATTCTATTTATTCAAAGCGAAAACAATTGAATATATTCAGGGTTATAACAATTTACTTACTTCCAACTGAAAACAATTCATTTCATTCAAAACAATAACAATCACACAAAAAAACATTTAATTTATTCAAAGCATTAACAATTCAATTTATTCAAAGCCAAAATAATTTAAATTATTCAAAGAAATAACAATTCAATTTATTCAAAGCTATTACAATCTAACTCATTCAGAGCAATTACTAACATACGATTATCAAATAAATACCAATCCCAAATGCCTAACTATAAACCCACCTACTAACCTTAACTCTAAACCTACTTTTCAATCATAACTCCAAACTTACTGAATGACCCAAACTCTGAACTTACCTACAAACCCTATGAAAAATTCAATCGAAAATAATTTAGCCTCTTTTTAACCATTCAAAATTTTTTTCCGTAATAGTTCAACTTTAGTGGCCGGTATTGCGTTTCTATCGATTAACTTCCTCAGAGAATATCACCATATTCTTTATTCTTACCTATCCCGAACAACTATAACCATTTTTTACTGAAAAAAAAATTGAGCTAAAAATATTCACCAAGTTGGATTTAGATAAAATAACACGTGGAATTAGTCTGCTTAATTTCCAATAAGATTGCTGACGTTTATGGTGACCTATACAGTGTCAACTCAAACTTGACCTTTCGGTTTGAATCAAATCGTGGGTGTCTTTTTGTGAATCTTCTCTTCCTGATAATCATTTTAATCGTAAAATCTCAATATTTTTGAATCTTCGAATCTGGAAACTTTAAAAAAAAAATTAAATTCCTAGCCTGACTGGGCCAAATGCACCATCTTCTTTGTTTGTCTTGTTCGAATCTAGGTGGCCGGGCCGTGGTTGATGACGGATACCTCACGTCTTGTACCCAGAAAGACCGGGATACCCTGATGACCAACAGCAAGACACCAAAGTCAGCTGTGAGCAGCCTGAAGAAAACCACCTTGCAGTAAGTTGGCTTTCCTAACGCTTTTGTCTATGTAAGATCTATATCCTCTTCGGGGATTAAACGTGACTTATGCAGCTTTGTCCTCAAGTTTGGAGAGAGTTCATTAACATTCCAACTTTTGGTCGGACAATCGAATCTCGTCTTCCTTTCCTTGATGTCGTCAGCACGACGTTTCGGCCGATCCACTCTTCAGCCCTCCCCCAGCGTATCATTCAAGAAAAGAGGCAAACTTGTTTTTTTCCGGGTGAAGGAAAAATTAATATTATTGACCACAGTTTTTCTTCGCTTAGAGAAAGAACGTTCGTCCCTTTTTTCTTTTAAATTATACACCTGACGAGAGCCAAAGAATGGTTAGGCTGAAACGGTGTGTTGACAACATCAACGATGAAAAGAAGACAAACAAACGAAAGTTGGGATGCATTTTTCTATTTTTTGCTATTTTTTAGTTTCATGTTAATCTTATCAGTTGCTCTTCCTTACAACTTTTTACTCAGGCCGATTAAGCTCGGGTAGCATTGATTGGAAAATAAAGGATGAGCCTTGAGTGGGAGCACCGTTTAGCCAAGCCTGCTCTGACTATTAAACCACAAAGATTTTGACTGGTCGTAGAAGTTCAAAACACTCCTAAACCTATCTTTCATTCCGATCATTACTATCTTTGTTCATACTCTGGTAGTTAAGTATTTAACAGATTTTCCCGTTTTTTATTACATGAAGGATTACAACTCATTATTATCATCTTTAATCAGTTGGGATGTTAATGACTTCATAATGACAGGACGGAACATCTAACTAGCTTGGCTGCGCTAAAGTTAGACTCCCTTACTCCATTGGAATTTAAAAGTAAACAAAACAGAATTCATTTCTCCGTACAATATTATTACAAAACTACGTTTGCTATTTCCACTCCTTTATGATTATTTCCTGTAAATTAGATTTGAAAACTTCAATAAGACAAGTCGACCCGAGTCGGGCTTTAGAAGTGGGAGGTAATTAGCCATCAGTTTTTGTGTACGTCACTGTATCACTGTTCTTCATGCATGACGTCACTGGTTTTTTGGTCTGGTCATTGTGATCTGTCATTGTTTATACGTTCGAAAAAAAAGTCAAAACGCAGTATAGATAACTGAGCAATGTACGAAGTTGATACTCGCCAGATATATTGGTTTGTGTAACGGACATTGCAGTGTCAAGTTTCAAGAGGTTTGGTCCGTGGTTCTCGAAAAAGAAGGGGGGGGGTTACCCGATTCACAATAAAAAATCTACACTGAAATGAACACAATTTTGCAACCATAAAAAAGTTAAGTTTTTATTACGCAATGCGAGTCACTAGTCAGTCATTACTATGTGGTTTCGGAATAGAATAAAGAGAGAGATAGATAGAGAGAGAGAATATCATTTTTTCTGTCGAATTTTTATACATAATGAGATTAGATTTGATTATAGATGACGTAACAGCTGTACTGAAAGTTCTGTTATGATTGTTATTACGATTAGTTTCTATCTAATCACTGTCCTACCACAGCAATATGTGACACAAGGTCGGGCTTAACGTGGGAAGAAATAGTGCTCATTACGTTATCATTTATGTTGTTATTATTTATATTATTTATCATGTTATTACGATTAGTTACGATATTTCTGTTTGATTGTTTGTTATTAACGATATCGTACACCAAGAACAGCGTCTCATAATTTCAAGTTTAAACCTTCGGGCGCAACTTTTGAATGGACATGCCCTAATTGAAGGAATGAGTTGTGATCGGTCGGAAAAAATAGGATTGGCAAGTAAATCGAACAATGACCGATAAGAACCGTTTGATATGCTCGACTCAAGGGTACCTTTACTATTTTGGCTTTTCCTATCTCATTTCCAGGAATGGTATCACTTCAGGGGGTTACGATCAAATAACGTTCGATGCACTGATTCTCGTACGGTCATCGAAGTTGAACAACGTCTAGTCTGATCAATGTGTATCCCACTGGATATACTACGTCTATTTCTTACCTTTTTTCCAGGGGTGATATAATTTCAAGAGGTTATGATCAAATCATATTTGGTACATAGGTTCTCCTACAATCACCAAGGTTGAGCTAAGATAATCCTGGTCAGTACCTGGATGGGTAACTGACTGGGTACATATTTGGATACGTCTCATCTAATTTCCAGGAGTGATATCACTTTAAGAGGTTACGACCAAATAACGTTGTGTACATTGATTCTCGTACGATCATCAAAGTTGAACAACGTCACGCCTGGTCATTACCTAGATGGGTAACCAACCGGGTATACCAGATTTTTAAGCAGCTGGAAATCATGTAAAGAAATCCCTGTGACAATCCTGTTAATCCTCAAAGGGGAGACCGATCACCTCACTACGCCCCCGTTGCGGTGAGACTGATCATTGTGCTGCAGTGAGGCGGAGAGAAAAAATCGTTTCAAAATTGATTGTATATGTCATGCCGAATCGATGAGATTGCTTAATTGGCGAAATTTCGACTGTTTTTGTCCAAAATAAACATGTTTTAATTTGATAAACAGATAAAAAAAATCAAAACAATGATTTAAAACAACTATTTGTTCACTATCAAAAATTTATGAAATCAAACTTCTTTCCAAAAAGTTGGTAAATTTCGCCAACCAGGCAACTCTACCGATTCGGCGTAATACACTTATTGATCTAATTATTGCTTTAATCTTTATTTATTTTCATTTTTTCCTCCTCAAGGTCTCCTCACCTCAAGAAACCCATCCCCAGTCACATAGCAACTTCCGGCTCCTCTTCCATGTGCCAATCAGCGCGGTCAGGCTCAATCCCCAAATCTTTCATGAAGGTCCGAGAAGTCACATTCTCGCGAGAAAATACGATGCTTTCATATAATTGTGACTCAGAAGGTGAGACTTTTAAAAGTCATATAATATCGAATATATTATGACGAATGGGATTTATTCGGGCACGTGACAATGGATTCTCCCTCTTAGAGGTAACATTTTTGCTAATGAAAATACTTCCAACCCGTCATTTTAAACAATGGATATTTCCATAGTACGAGTTCAGTAGTTTATTTCCCTGAAAAAAATCATCATATTCAAATTGATTTTTTTCACTGGGATTATATAGACAGTTGGAAAGTGGAAGTTATCTTTTCATGGGACAAGCTGGGTAGAATCTTGACAGCAAAGTTAAATCATATCTGAAAATCATCCAGATTGAGAAAAAAAAATGTTGCTAGTTTTCCCTGACTGGATTCTTAGAAATGATTCAACCTCGTTACCAAGATTCTACCAACCAAAAATGGTAATTCAAGAATATGCCAGAAGTCGATATACTGTTAACTAGCACCAGAGAATAAGTGAAACTTATTGTCATCAGAGTTTTAGAAACATTTTTCGTAGTAAGCATAATTGGCTCAATTTCTTAGAAGAAGTATCTCTAATATTATTCTGCTAGTTTTTATGTTCAACCGTTACGTTTTTTTGATTTTTCATTTCTTCTCTGGTCTTCTTTCACACCCATAAAACTTGTTGATTTATTTGCTGTCAAACTCTCAAATTGGAATTGACTTGTAATTAAGGATATAAACCGATATGTAAAACCCACATTTCCCTACTGTGATTTGAACTCATGACCAATCGATTGCCTGGAGGCTGTCTTACTGACTGAAATAAATTGACAAGTCTGGGTTATCAGCGGAGATTGATCCTATAGATACGCGCAGGCTTATTTCATTCTGATAAATAAATACATTTTTACAGAAAATCTATTTCTTATAATGTTTAATTCATTATATATACAATACAATAATCATCTTCAGTCGACCCTGCAGCAGTCAGTCTTGTTATAGTCAAATGCCCATTAAACTGATTCTATTTTGCAAGCAAGAAACGTTTTTATCAAAGCAAAAAAAGAAAAAAAAACTGATTCGGCGCAGATTTTTTCCCCAACTGTAAAAGTTTATCAACAAAGTGTCAAACATTTAACTCCACGGATGTTGACTGCATTTTTTTTTATTGCAACAATTTTTGCATACCCGAATCTTATCATTTACCATCTGCTCAACCTTTGGATATCAATTAGGCTTTAGGCCCAAGAAGAGTAGGGGGACCGCTTTGCATAAGTGGAGAGAGCCTACCCGCTCGGAAAATCAGCATTTGTAAATAAAGGCTTTTGCTTGGTCACAAACATTGACTAAATTAGCCATCGTCTACAAACTTACCATATTACTATCTATCCACAAATGTATTTACATGTATATTAAATAGATATGAGTTGTGAGATAATCTTTCTGTTTCTCTCTCCATAGCAACGGACTTCCACTTAAAGATAAAGATAACAATTTTGATGACGAAAATGTTTTCCACCAACTGTTTGAAAGAAAAAAATGGACTCTTCCAATGGAACAGGCCCAGTAGTTTTCTTTCAAGAAGATAAGCTCATAGAAATTTAAATGCATCCGCGAGCTTTTTTTTCTAGTTTGATAAATAGTTTATTCGTCTGTGGCTTTAGATGATCAACCTTGAGCTGCAATTAAATGTAGATAAAATAGATAGTAAGATAGAGAGCGAGGGAAGTTTTTTTTAACATATTAGTGCTTGTACCTCTCTTTCTCTTTGATGGTTCTGTTACTGGTCTTTTCAAAAAGAAAAAAACGTTTTTATTTTGTTATTGTTGGTTGTGTAGTAGCCATATTCGTTACTAAAACTGTTTGCTGTTTCAGCTTCTATTATTCCTGGGTCTTGATCCATTAACTTGTTCCAATGGTTGTCAATTCTTTGTGAGAAAAGACCCGTTCTTGAATTTTTCTGCACTGTTCTTTATATACACATATTTTTCTTTTATTCATTATAATATAATTATGGATGGAATGTTGTCAATGTCTTTTGTTATTCAAATATTTGAATCATGTCTCTTCTTGTTCTCCTTCCTTCTGTTGTTGTTCGTTTTGATATTTTGAATCGTCCTAGTTTGTTTTTTTGAAGTTCCGAAACATTTTCTTGCTTTTCTTAGGATATTTTCCAATTCTTTTATGTGTTTTTTCTAAATAGAAGGACCATGCTTGCACTGCATATTCTAATTTGGGTCTTATGTATATCGTGTATAGCATTCTAAATGTTTTAAATTAAGAGACTCGAATCTGCTTTTTATTAATCCTGTTATTTTTGAGGATTTCTTAAAGTAATTTTTTTATGTATGATTATGAGTTTCGAGTTTTGATGTAAAGATTATGCCGAGACCTTTTTCTTGCTCTGTAGTCTATTTTTTTAAAATTATTCATTTAGTAGTGTTTTATTCTTTTTCATAGATGCATTACTTAACATTTGTCTGTTTGAAGTGTAGTTGCCTTGTTTCAGACTGATCTTCTAGCACTTTTATGCCTTTCTCTACTTTTGATGTATTGTATCGAACTTTTATTGTACTATACCTTTCTGTGTTATCTGCTAACGTACAACTACATTTGGATTGCGATATTTTTGATCAATCGTTAATGTAAATCGTTAATGTATAATTTGAAGAGTATTCGGCCTAGCTCTGAGTCTAGTGACACATCCATGTTAATTACTTTCTTGTCTGACTTCGCACTATTTATCGTTCTGCACTGTTTCCTTCGCCTTAAGAAGTCCTCTAGCCATATTAAGATATTTCCTTTGATGCTGTAGGACTTTAGTTTATGCCTTTTTGTGAAGTACTGAGTCAATGTCTTTAATGAATTCAAAATATATCAATTGTATTTTCTTCTTCGTCGTCTAGTTTTGTACACATCTTCAGTATTGTCTAAGGCTTGTTAGACATGATTTATCAAGCGTAAACCTGAGTGGTGTATCAGAAATAACGTTGTACTTCTCTCTGCTTTTTTCGTAATTCGTTTTTTAAAATCAATTTTTCTGATATTTTTACTATTTGTTGTGTAAGTTGAATTGATCTGTAGCTAGTAGCTGATTTTTTGTCTCTTTTTTGCGTATTGATAATGTCAAGTATAGCAAACGTGTTTTAGACAAAGACATAATGATCGAAATCAAAAATGCTGAGCTGGAGAAAGTAGACCACTACATCTACCTAGGACAGCGAGTGTCCATGAAGTCACCAAAAGGAGAAGAAATAGAGCGAGGAATCACACTAGATTGGCAAGCTTTCGGTAGAGCAAGCTCGATTTCCAAAAACAAGGAAATCCTACTTGTCCTAAAAAGGAAGGTGTACAACCAATGTATCCTACCGATTGTCACCTATGGAACTGAAACATGGAATCTGATCAAATCGTTCTCTCAAACTGAGAATCATGCAACGTGCACATGAAAGAATCATGTTCAATCTCACATGGAAATATCGTAAGACAGCACAGTATACTAGAGAAAAGACAGGAGTCCGAGATATCATAGAAACTCTTAAAAAAACTCAAATGGCAATGGGCTGGACATGTTTCAAGAATTTGAGACAACTGCTGGACCTCATGACACACTACATGGATCCCCAGAGATCATGCGGAGCTGTGGCCGACAGAAAGTAAGATTGCGTAACGAGCTAGATAAATTCAGAAAGTACTGGCTCCGCGATCCCCATAATTGAGAGTTCTAGCGAATCCTGGGTCTACGTCCAACGACAGCTGATGATGATGGTGTCACTATTGCATATTCTAATCCTGGGGTGATTTTCCTTCAGATAAGGATTTGTTGAACATTATTGTAATTTCTTTGCATAATTCATCGGGTACTATTTGTAGTATTTCAGTAGTAAAGAAACAAACTTTCTTTTGTAAGTTGGGAGCAGACTACAAATGACTGAATTACTTGCTATCACAGTCAATATTGAACGACCAAGGCGTCAGAAGTACAAGTCACGTGAAAAAAAAAATCCTCCTAGGAATAAATATGGTCAGAACAAATTCTATTTATGACATCACAGATGTTTTCTACTGGGAAACATCCAAAACATAGGAAACAAATATCTAGAAAAATCTAGATTCTGGAGAATCTATATGTTATTTTCATGGAAAATATCTTGAATAAAGTAAAAAAAAACACCCAAACATCTAGGGACATTTAGATTCTGGAGAATGTAGATTTTTTTTGATTAATCAAGGTCAAAAAAGCCTTTTTTCCCGAAAATAAATTAAAAAAAAAAAAATTAGTAGGGTACTGCTGCCAACTTTTTGGCTTGTATACAAATCGGTATGGCAAGGAGTGCTGGGACACGCAGACAAATCATTAAACCCGTAAAAATAAAGCCCCCAAAAGTTTAAAAAAAAACCCCCAAAACTTGACTTTTTTGCCGAAAATAAATGAAAAAAAAAAGATTTTTAGAATGGATCTAGTGGAGTACTTATGGCAATTCTCAAGTCTATAGATAATCGGTATGGCCAGGAGCACTGAAACACATAAAAAATTGATAAACCCTCAGAATGAAGCCCCCCAAAAAATTGAAAAAAAAAAGTTATAGTAGCAGCCAAGTGGAGTACTGTTGCCAATTTTCAAGTCTGTAGACCAAACAATATTTCTTCCATCTGATTTCTTTTCAGTTTTTTTTATTGTAATGTTACTCAGTCCATCTATTTACGGTAGTGAGCAATCAGCGTGGATTAGAATCCATAGTTCAATGAGATGCAAGAAAATAGAACATAATATTAAATCAAAAATGGTTGACAGTGCTTCAATTAAAGAAAAACAGACGAGGATGATATTGCTACTAATAATACTACTTGCAAAAACAATTACAAATATGGTGTCGACAAAGATCGAGGAATGATAGAGGTTAGGTTAAAATGAGAAATTAGATCTCGCAACTATTTTCGTAGCTCAGTCAGTTAGAGCAACTGATATGGGTAACCATGTTTCTCTGGGGCAACAGGAAAATGACTCCGCGTCCCAACGAGAGCTTATCCTTTCATTCTGATCCGTGCTGTTTGTGGCTCCTGTTGTATATTTACGGCCTGAGTGAAGTTGCGGTAAAAAGCAAGTAGAAAAAGAAATAATAATGAAAGGATTTACTAATCAAAAACTGGTGAAGATTGACAATGATTCCGTCAATAAATGATAGAAATAGATGAAGATACTACTACTACCTTCATTGCAATTGCTCATTTTTCCTTCATTACATTCACTGATAATAACGAACAACTCGACCAAGGTTTCTCACAAGGTCATGGAAAGTGATGATTTTTGGAAGAGTATATAACGTCCATAGACCTAGATATATGTTTAAGAAAAAAAAAAATAGTATCTCTGTACATGGTTATGCAGACTGAATCAGGGTCACCAGTTTGTAGATTCAGTTTATCTGTTTGCAGAGTCTCAATTTATGGCCACTGAACCTAGAAAATTTTATAGATGGTATTTTATCATTAAATGATCGTTGGAAAAAAGTT
The DNA here is from genome assembly GCA_963457665.1 of Thysanoteuthis rhombus. Lineage (NCBI taxonomy): Eukaryota > Metazoa > Mollusca > Cephalopoda > Oegopsida > Thysanoteuthidae > Thysanoteuthis > Thysanoteuthis major. The sequence continues at coordinate 3,730,988 of OY735223.1, forward strand.
ATTGCTTCAAATAGATGATCATCGTTATCTTTTTCAAGTCCGTCGCTGGACATTGACCTTCCTTAAGATCCGTCTATTCTCTCTGTCATGGGCGTCACGGTGTCAATACTTTCTGTCTAAATCATCATGTCATCTGATTTCTTGGTGGCAACAATTTTGCATATAATATCCAGGAATCAATACTGTGAGTCGTGATGTCCAGCGGTTGTCTGATATTCTTGCATCATAGTCTCCCCTTGGTTATTTGAACTTTCGAGCGGTTTGTATTATATCTCTGGTCCCTATTTCCTTCCTGATATATTGTGCTGTCTAATGATCTTCATCTGATGTTGGAAACGATCTTATCCTGCATGTGCTGCACGGTTCTTAGTTTTAGAGCCAAATTAGTTGAATATTTACCATTTTTGCTGTTTTGTACCATTCTTCATCATACCATTTAAAAAAACAATATTTCTTTTTAACAACGAAATTATAAAATGTTTTGTAAACAAACAAAGGAGAATCTTTAGAAAATCCTGTCTCGATTCCATTTTTTTAGCTGTTAAAGAGATCGTGAAGAAGGCAGCAGACGATTCCAGTCTTGCAGCGTCTAAAAGGGATTTTAATCGATCTGTTCGGTAAGTAACGCTTCATCATCATTCAGTCTTTTAACGTCCATCGTTGGACATGGACCTTCCCCAGGATTTGCCAAACTTCTCTATCATGGGCGTCGCAGAGCCAGTACTTCCTAAACTTGTCTAGCTCGTCTCTCCATCTAATATTCTGTCGGCCTTGGTTGCGCATGTGATCTCGGGGGATCCATGTCGTGAGTCGTGATATCCATCGGTTGTCTGCCATTCTTGCAACAAGGTAACGCTTACAGAGTTTTTATTTTCGAATCGTCTGCTTACCATAACCTCCTTTTTAAAGGATATGTTTTTGTAAAACTCCAGTACACGTTGGAGTTGACTTTGAGCTACCTTCACCAAATCGAGGAATGTAAACACTTCTTTGTTGGCTTATCGTGTCACACTTAACGAAAACAATGTATATAAAATTGACAATTCCCTACCATGTTTTGAAATTTTGAATTCACGATCAAGTCATTGGTAGGGGTCTGTCTTACTAACTGAGCTAAATTGACAAGTCTTATGACTACGAATTTATTCACGATGAATTCGACTCAAAAGTTGCAGTAATCATCTTCAGTGGGAATAGCAGTCGGAGTGGAGTTTGATCCTGTAGCAACCAGGCCTGTCATTAATTCAAAGTTGAAAAGAGAGAAAAAAAAAGGAGAGGATAAACTGCAGAGAAAGTGTTTTCCTTGTCGCCTATAATCACATAATTACATAAACCTAACCGGGCGATTTGCACATACACTTTTGCCTTTGTTACTCTTAGAGTAGCAAATAACTTCTGGTTACTGGCACCGTAAATCATTATCTCTAATATGTCATTCACGAGCGACTCGTATTTTCCCTGCCGCTTCTGTTCACAACGACCTTTGTTTCCAGAACAAGGCCTTCAATGGGATTTCGTGGAAAAACTAGACATCCTATTCCAATCATTGTCTCATTGTCGTAATGTCAAAAGTTTGGTACTTTCCCATTGTTACTTCAATTGAAAGTGTTCTGATGAACTACATTGCCTAGTACATCCTATACGGGTATTATCAACATAATACTCAAAAAACTCTGCTACCAAGGTACATTCGTACTTTTGCAGTATATCAACGACTCGCCACAAGTTCCGCGCAAATAGCTCTTTCTCAAGAACATACGGTGTGTGGAAATGATAAATTACCGAAATTGATCTGAGGAGATATATTCTGGTAGGTAGCGTGTTTATTGCTTAAACACAAAAAACAAGGTTAGTACACAGTTAGTCTGATTGTTAACAAACAGAGAAATAAGAACAAACGAATAGGTTAACAACAGTAATAAGTTTTACTTCATGAATGGATTGAAATAATGAAGGACTGGAGTTTTCTGCCGACACGAATATGTTTGGAGAGATCTACCGCGATGACGATATGGAGAAAGGAAGAATTAAGGGAAAGGAACGTCACTAACGAAATGTGAGGTATAGTCTATAGAATGTCCGTCAGTTTTAGTCATCTAGATTATAGCCACTAAAATATTATCCGACCTAACTATGTGGAGAGTGCTTAACTTAGGATGTGCTCTGTGAGATGAAAGAAGAATGGATTACTTTTTATATGTGATGATGCATGTGTGAAAAGTAAGGGTGTGTAAAAACTATATAAGCTATCCTAATTAAAGAGAGAGCAAAAAGAACGAGATAACTCGAGGCCGTCAGAACAGAGAGAGAAAGAGATGGTTTTACTGCCACAGTTTAAGTACCGTAAAGATAATGATCGGTTATCTTATTGGTAGTTCTGTGTGACGTCAAAGAGGAAGCGACAAAGAATTTACCATTTCTACAGAGATTTACAACTATGTAAGGAATATCACGTAGATCCCTGTCAACGGCAGATAACTCCGTTTAAGTGTAATTTTCTTTTGCTGGAGAAGGTGGGCACTATGGGTTTCTTGACGAGTAAAATCTAGATCTTTTGAAATCCAGAGTTAAGAAGAGCCTAATCCAATATTAATTTTTAAAGTCTCTTACTGATCTTCATTTTAGTACTTCTAACTCTCATAAGTCATTTATATCTTTTATTACTTTTTTAGTCTTGTTATTCTTCATTTAAAACCTATCATATTTTAGTGTTTTAGGTAATGCAATTTTAACATCAACAGACTATTTTAACATGTATCCACTGGTCTTAATTCTCTTTTTTTTTTTTTACTAACTATTAAATGTGAAAAGTGTCCGAAAAGCATTGCTCAGGGTGACCAAAAGTAACAAAAATTAAAAATCAAAAAAAGAAACGTGAGGCAAGACTTGGCTTTTCTCTGAATAAGAAGTGGTTGGAGTTTCAATTGCAGTCGAGTGAGAGAACCCCTAAAGAAAGTAACCGGTGGACGTAGCGGTAGCAGTTCAGTATAACACTAAAAATCTTTTTTTTCCGTCTCTGTTCTTTAACTGGGTTGCTAGGTGAAAGGTAATTATCAGTCAACGTGAATCAAACATAATAACAGAAGGAAAGCAAAGATAGGATTTAGGTAATGAAAGCTAGGCCCGTTGGAAGAAATTACGTAAACAAAGCTATAGCAGAAGGAAAGAACGTTATTGTCAGTACGCGTAATTCAAACCGACGTGAAAATAGAACAAAAACTTGAAGACGGGATACAGGTAATGGAACTAAGACAGAGGAGAAAATTATGCAAAGAAAGTTATATGGTAGAAGGAAAAAATAATTTCCTGGTATGTAGTGAACTTTTAACGCGATTCACAATATTAGTAATAGTTGATAACTGATGCTAATGTAAATAAATCAGATCTTATTAATCAATGACATCATTCTCGTCATTAACGATTACAGGAGGCCAATGCAAAGGCAATTTGCCATTTCCGACCGAAATTCTGGGATGTTTACGAAAGGGAAGCTTAAAGCATCGAATCGACATCCCCCTTATTTCTGAATGTCCTGGGACTAAGAAAATGCTCTAGTGATGAAAACAAATGATAATCCAATAGTGCCAGATCTGATAAGTATGAAGAATGAAGAAGAACCTCCCACTTTAATGACTTTATTATCAAGCCCTTCGAAGAGGTGGAGAAGTATGTATATTCGGTCGTGTCTGTCTTTCCATTTACATCTTTTGGTCTGTCCATAAGATATCTCCGAAAGTACTGAATTAGTTTCAATGAAACTTTGTCAAAGGGAGGACAATAGGGTGCTAAAGAGTTGGTTAAAATTTGGGACGGATCCAAAAACTTATTTCTAAATGAGAGATATTTTTCTTATTTTTCATGCATTTATGTACATGTTCATGACTGTCCACACAATATTTTCAAAAGTTCTTAAAGAATTTGATTGAAAATTTTTGTGAAACTGTGTACAATACGCGACGAAATAAGTAATTAATTATTTTTTTGGACGGGGGTAGGCAAGGGGGTCCATACAGAATAACCCCCTACGTTGTAGTTATAATTCCAAACCACATAAGATCGCCCAAATTTCATGCCAGTCCACAGGGTACCCCCAAAAGCTCGGAATGGATTTCCATGTAATTTTGTGAAAGGTTGGACAATGGGCCACAGAAGAAATTATTAAATTTTTGGGCGGATCAATGCACAATTACCTCACTTACGTTGTAGTTATAAATCCAAACCACATGATATTGGCAAAATTTCATGTTTGTTCACAAGATATCCTCAAAAGTTATCGATTCATTTCAGTAAAATCTTGTAGGTGGGGTGGGGAAATAGGCCATGAAAGAAGTGATCAATTACGGATCCATGCACAATTACTTCCCCTTGACAATGGCGTTGGCAGAGGTATGAGTTCTCTGAGTGCTTTCTTATTTTCTTCTTGAGTTTGTTTTACAGGGTAAAACACCAAACACGCATATTACTACAATCAAGAGGATATTCCTTCCTCTCTTTACATGAATAATAATAATAATAATAATAATAATAATAATAATAATAATAATAATAATAATAATAATAATAATAATATGAGATCCACGACCCCAGCTGTTAGCAGTGGCCTAACAGAGGAGGATGAAAAAACAACGAAAAAAAACACAACACACTCGAATGGTGATGGGGGTACGAACCACAGCACTGATGTGATAGGTGAGTGGGAGATAAGAGGAGTGATGAAGACCTGAGGAGACTTACTGTCGCTTAGCCTCCAGCGGGCAAATGGTGTGAGACTGTAAACTGCAGTATTGCCTTGGACTATGAGAGTGTGGAGAGGAGGGCTGGAGACTTGAGGAGACTTGCTGTCACTGAACCTCTAACGGTAACCACCAGGCAACTGGCGTGAGATTGCAAATAATAATAATAATACTAATAATAATAGACGCAAACACCAGGAGAGTTCTCATCAACAACAGAATGCACCACCCAAAAGCAGACGTCGATCGACTCTACCCTTCACCCACCCAGAAAAATAGGTGGTTGAGGTATGATCCAGTTAGATCTGTTCTATAAAACTACAACCATTGGCCTACACACTTATCTACAGGCAAGTGACAATCGAGTGTTGACTCCGGTGAAAAACCATTAGACAGTAAAAAAAAAAGCTTTCACGTGAGGCAAACCAAGGCATTTCGAGATGATCTAAATTTGACCAACATGATCCAACAAAGTCTGACACAACCTATAACTAAAGTCGAAAAAATATAAAAATTACAGCCAAGCAACAAGGACTATCAATGTTGAAAGAACATTGGGAACAGAAACCCAACGGCCAATACCCACTTTGCACCCAAGATGCCGATGTAGATAATACCAAAACCCATCAGTGGCCCCAAAGTCCGAGATGAAAAGCTGAAACAGAGGGTTGCATCCAGGCTACCTAAGACCAGAGCCTTTCTACCCAGCACACGTTATCAAAAACGTAGCTAATCCCAACTATAGGTTCTGTGACAGCGTAGCTGAGACTATCGACTCCGTCATTTCTAGATATTCTGTTCTAGCCCCCAATGAATACAGACTTAGACACAATAGAATGGGCCGGTACACCCACTGAATATTCTGTAAGCACAATGGCGTACAACACACACCACATTAGTATCAACACCACCCAGAACCTGTGATAGAAACAAAAGATATGGCAATATTATGGGATCTCCCAGAACACACGGATCGAACCATCAAAGTTAACCCCTAAGACATAGTCATTAAGAACAGGAAGGGAAAGAGATGCTTATTAATAGATATGATCATTCAATCAGACGAAAACTTATCTGTAAAAGTATTTGGAAAATCATCCAAGTACCATCACCAGAAAATTGAGATCACAATGTGGCAACTTATGACTCAAGTTATACCTGTTGTTATAGGAGCCCTCGGGCTCATAAAAATGGGTGTCGACAAATATTTAGGTAGAATACCAGGAAACCCAAGCATCTATGAGAAACTGAAAATTCTCCTCACAGGCACTCCCCATATCTTTGGCAAAGCACGATCCGAGTAAATATTTTGTCTGTTATACAACTATATACTTTTCTTGTATAACTTCCTGTATTGACCCTCCTTTCGTGTATATGAAAGGAGAAAAGAAATGTGAGTGCCTATAAGTCAACATCATTGCCTGTCCCAAGTTTCGAGTCAAAACTTGGTGTATAATAAATACTATTAGGCACCAAATAAAAATAATAATAATAATAATAATAATAATAATAATAATAATAATAATAATAATAATAATAATAATAATAGATATAAGGCTTGGTAGAATCATCTCTACTACTAAAGTAACTACATTTTTTTTCTCAATAACAATAAAAACAAGTCTGGTTGGTCACTCAACAGAAACCGTCACGTGACCAATGTCTTCTGGTAGCGTGTTGTGTAGGGGATGATCAATTAAAATTCAGAAAAAGTGCTGATCAATAAATAAGTTGCTTCTCTCACCTTTTGTTAGATACTAAAAAATTTGAATTTTTAAAAACAAAACAAAACAACAAAAAAAACAACTATGAACGCAACCGGACACACACACACACTAGGGACCATTTCAGCATAAACTTACATTATAAGTTGACACCACTATAACACTACTTTGAGGAAGAATTTCGAAAAAAACAAAAAACGAAAAACGTTCTCTGTAGACATGAAGAGTAAATGTTAAAATCTTCAGACATGTATATTGATGGTTTCTTCGACAGTTTGTGTAATATTCATATGACAATACATCTATTACAACGGAATACAGTTCAAGTTATTTTGTTCTGATGATGGTGTAAATGCACAACGAAACATCAGTGAAATTCAATATATTTTCATTTTCAAGTCTTATTTCTTCATATTTGCTTTTTTCTTATCGCAAGGGCATTATCAGCTCCGGTCAACTACCGAGATTTTTTGAGGATAGCGTGGTTCAGTCGCTTTGATATTCTTTTTGGAATGTCCGATCTGGCGGAAACAGCAGACACCTATCCTTATCTACGATTCCATGACGCAGGAAACAGTGATGCCAACACTGACACAGATGTACGTAATATGGAAGGGCGTCTCCAGATGACCTTGCAGGAAGTCAAGGAGAACGTCCTTGGCTCAGTAAGTGAAAAACCAAGTTCAGCTCGTCATTGATATTTGAGGTTACAAAGTCAAATTAAAGCTAAAAAAAATCCACCATTTTTCACTTTTTAGGCTTCTGTAATTTCAAATTATGACCATTAGTTTTTAGTGGGGACCAACGAAAAAGATCCCTTAGTTTTACTGACGCATTCTTCTATATTTCTTGAAACAATGCATTTTGTTACACAGGGTCGGATTATTTTCCTCTTTTATGTATTCATTTAATCCTACTTCCTTCGGCCGACCGAGCATCGATATCAATAGCATCTGGGAATCTCTCATCGTAAGGGACTTCTCGAAAAAAAATTATCCAATGAAAAGGAGGCAACGTGGAGGTCGGCACCTAAAACACAACCAAGATGTACAAAAACAGGTGTAATGTGTCCGGTCCAGTCGATTATGCACTCTAAAAAGTGATTACCATAACCAACAACACCCGAAGGAGGCTGGAAGACACACAGCCGAAACGTTGCGAACAAATGAACGCATAGACGAGGATAATAGTCTGACTATATCATACATAATGGATAATTCTATTCTTATTATTCAAAAAAGATTATGACTACTATTCATCTTCATTTTAATTTTACCAGTTGTTTCCTATTGCAACTTTTGCTTAGGCTGATCCAGTAAAGTGAGTTAATAGCGTTAATCGGAAAATAAAGGCAGGATTTGAACCCACATCCCTGTAGCCAGGGAAGCATCGTTTAGCCCGGTCAACTATACCAGTCAAGCCCACAAAACTTCAACTGAAAATAGAAGTTCAAATAACACCCTCTCTGATTAACGCCTTTTACTCACTACCGGAGAGTAATCGACCAGAGCAAAAAGTTGCTATAAAAAGCAACTCATAAAATTGAGACGAAAGTAACAAGTAGTCATAAAAAAAATAAAAATAATAAGGCTGAGCCATTGGGGAAGCACTTTTTGACTAAAGGTATAGTGCCCCAAAACTTTTTGAAATAACAATCATTCATAATACTTCATGTAATACATGTAATGAAATTGAACAAAACAAAAAATGTACTGATTCATTGTGAATCATGATCCCCAATGGTTGTCTGACATCCTTGCAACATGGCTACCCATTGTCATCTGTATTTATTTAAAGAATTCTATGATATCTCAGATCCCTGTATTTCTTCCTCTAATACAGTGTGCTATCCTTCCATGAGAAATAAAAGAAGCACTTAATGGACTCACGAAAAAGACTCCCGAATTTCACTAACACATTCTTCTACATTTTTTTAAAAAAACGATAAATCCATTGTTTCTTCCAGTATCATGGGATGCAGCGGTTTAAAGATTTTCTGGCCAACACTGCTGGTTGCCATCTTGTCAAATTTTGGTTGCATTGCGAGCTCTTCAAAGATTGTACGGAGGACCAAGAGGATCAGAATATAAGCCGAAACAGAAACCAACTTTTCAGGTATGATATTTCAAGAATGTATGGTTTTGCTGGTAATCAAGAGTGATCGATGAATGATTGGGGATTTTATGGTTTATTAACACTGACAGGCACCAAGATTCTCCGTAGAATCGAGGTCAAGCAATATTCCTGGCAACTTGCCAAATCTTTTTTTTTCCCGGGAAAAAAAAGTGTTCTAATATGTGCACGGCTGTGAAAGTGGCAAGATAATTTTTTATGCTTGACAGGATCGTTGATTCAACGGAAGTCAAAGGTCTCTATGCCTTTTGCTCAACGAAAGGGCACTCAGCAAGAAAATCATCATCATAATCTATAAGCCATTTAAATTCTCTTGTTGAACTTTGGCTTCTCCCAAGGTCGGCCATTTTTTCCGACCCTGAGTATCACGGTGCCAATATATATTTAAAACTTGTCTAAATCAACACACCATCTTATTTCTGCCAGTCACAATTTCGCTTATGATCTCGAGAGATTCGTGTTGCCCAGCGATTTTTTTTATATTGCAACGTGGCCTGCCCATCGATGTACAAGTTTGCTAATGACCCTTAAGATATCTCTGACACTTGTTTGTTGTCTAATATATTGTACTATTTGTCGATCTTTCCATGTGATGTTTCGCATGATTATTTTTTCTTTTCAACGTTGTGTGGATCCTAGGAGAGCCAATATCTTGATCATTTACCATGTATCTGCTTCAAAGGTGATGATCGAGAGGGTGAACTGGTTGTATACCCTTCTTTTAAAGATCAATAGGATTTTCTTGGTCATAAAGATCGAACTTGCCCTGCAAAAAGCTTGCCAACCAGATATACCAACTATTAATGCTTGACAAAATCATTTATCCATCGGATATCTGTGTCTTTGTGCTTATTGCTTGGGGAAACTGCAGCCATCAAGCAAGTAATGACAACCAACTCTGACGGTTTCTAAATTATTTTTCTCATCTCCTAGCTTCTATAGCAATGATCATCTTCAATGACTGACAGTCTGAGTGACAAATCGAAATAGCAAACACCTTGCACCATCTTGAAGCATCATTTCTTTCTACTCCTTCTATGAATCTGACGTAAGTGAAATCCAATTATTACGTCATCAGAACATGGAATCAATTTTCATTACGTCAGCAGATAAACGCGTTAGTCGCATGAATAAAATTCTATTTTACTACGATATCAACGTTAAATGAAGTTACTTCCAGAGGAATGGACTTTTAAAGGTGGTATGTTTGAAAGGAATGGGCGTCTCGAGGAAAGTGCTTTCAAAGGCACTGAAGATCGAACTAGCGCATCTATAGTCTGACTTTCAGACTTATTTCCTTGCAAGATTACGCTTTAATTTTAATCATCCATATTTTCATCAGATGAAATATTGAAAATCATTACTATTTATTTTGGCTATTATATTCTTTCATCTTAATTTTTACTTGCTTTTTTATCACAAGTCTGAACTCAGGCCCTCAATCTATGACAGTGATAAAACATGGCCCCCAAACTCGCTCGGGTAGATCTCAACTCGCCAACACTTTCTTTGCCAACGCTGTGTCTTCAAAGATCCAAAGAAGGGATCTTTGCGAGGTTGGTTAAAACTTCTTCAAGCTTAACTGGTCTAGTCACAAACAACGCCACCAATGACATTGACATCTCAAAGATACAAAGAACACTGGATTATGAAAAGTTCAACAACTTTATTTCCTTGAAGTTCACGAATTCTTAAATTCAGTCTTCTATATAGCGCAGCCGCTCTCCAGTCACTAGAATTTGGGTGTTGAGCATATTCCCGGGGACACCAGTTCAATGGCACGGGTCACAGGGCTCTCTCCCCATAGCAGCGATTTTGGCGACTACGCCAAACAGCGATTTCAGTGAACTGTAAACATAAATTCTATATGCTTGTAAAATCCGTAAAAAACAGCGTGACTCGGATATAAGAAATTAATTCCTGGCGAAACTCGAATTCATGTCTATCTTGCCGATAGAAAGAACAGCTGGTTATTCAACAGACTTCCCTTGACAAAAGAAATGTGAGTTTAAGTCTTACCGAGGATTACCTTCATCTCTGATCCAGGCCGTTAAATTGCTTTTGACCCAAGTTAAAGCAACGAAGAGTTAAGATGGTGGTGAACAGTAGTAAAAATAATAATAATAACAATGGTTTACAATACTTCATCTCGTAAAAATCCACGTAATGAGGATGATGACGAATCTACCAAAGGAAAACGCACCTGATAGTGGCCATGTTATGGAAAGATGCGAACTTGCTTCTTATTCAAGACAAGAGTCTATTTACAATGATTAGATAACTTTTTTGTTTTGTCATGTTTCAGTCTGGATGGTGTGAACAGATGAAACGGCACTGAAATATTCCTGCAATTAAAATGCAACATTTTTCATATTGCATTTTACACAAACGATACGCATAAATCCGAGAGACGCAAATGCTCCTGCCGGACCCCAAGGGGCCAACGGCTGACTGCATTTCATTATTATCGATCTCTTCTTACTCACTTCTCTATCTCTCAGTATATCTAAAATCTATGTCCCTATCTCTCTCTAAATGTGAACTCTTCCTATCTCTTTCTCTCTCTCTCTCTAAATTCGTGGGTTGATCCCTACACACACACACTCACACACGCTCATGCATATATATATACACCTATATCTGTGTGCCACTCATCACTCACACATATACACATACATTCACACACTTTCTCTGGTCTTTTATCAATGATAATTGAAACATATAACTTGATATTTCCTGGTCTAGGCTCCAATCTCTAAATTATCCCTTCGCTGGTCAGTTATATTGGGGAAGAGGTCAACTGTTGCTGACCCTTGGCTTCTTTCATCTTCCCATGAGAAAGGAAATGGATAACAGAGCAACACAGTCATTTTTCCCACAAGCACATACACAAATATTCTTGATGCACAAGATCACTTCAATAATTGTACCAAGAGATCACAGGCTAAACCGAGGCTGAAAAGAATATGAGATGGCGTGACGGAAGTATTGGCTCCGTGACGCCCACAGTATAGAGGATTGGCGATTCTTGGGGAAGGTTCAAGGACAGATTGCTAAAAGGCTACCACGGATGATGATAGGTGTGGCTAAAATCGTATGCGATAAACTTGAGATGTTTGAGAGCCACAAAATATGAACAGATTTTATGCATATATTCTTAATATTACATACACATTCTGCCACAAAAAAATAAAGTAATTATTAACAAATATATGTATGCATAATATTCATATATGTCCTTTTTTGAAACTATTAAATTTGTATCGATTTCGGTGATCAAAAACTATGCAAATATACTTAATGTTTCAAACTCTTGTTCAATGACTGCTTTAAGTATACTTAATCATATATTTTGATTTCATATTGTAAACTGTTTTCTAACATTGAAAACTAAACATGCATTTTGATCCAATACGGTCGCAGTTCATACTTGGTAGATGATTATCGAGCTTGAAATGTTTTCTTATTCACATTTTATATTGGCTGTAATGAAAGAAGGAGCTCGGTCAACATGAGCCGCGCATTAAGTGTCCAAAGCCGCAGCTTGTCCACCCCCGGTTATGCTTGCTCTTGTTTCATGAATATTGGTTTGTTTATATTTTGAAGGGATATCCAAAGCAAGTACAAGATGAGTTTAACGCAAGAAGCTCGGGAACAGATCCAAAGAGCATCGACCAATGTCAGCCTACGTCACACCATCTTCATACGTACGCAGTATGACGTTCTGCGCAGACTCCGTGCCTATTGGGTACCTCGTTTTCTCCTCCATCTTGAGAGGAACACAGACACGCTGTGAGTTTCAATTCAAATATTTCGAGGACCAAAATCAATGCTTGGAAAATATGGAACGTTAACCTCGATGACGCCCTTTCGTTTGACTGCAACAAAAAACCCACGCACACGCACACACACACACACACACACACACACACACGCACACACAAACGTAAAAATGTATTCATATAGTCATGAAAACTTTCTGTCTGAAAAAGAACAATGTTTTTGTTAATTTTTATATATATTCCCAAAGTACCAACGACCGCGTCACGCAAGCCACTTAATCTTATCTCTTTTGTTCCGACTTGTTGTCTCATAACTGTTTATATATATATAACTTATATATATCTTATTCCTAACTATATCTATCCATGACTCATTCATTCTTACAATATCCTTTCATCATAAGTATTTATCCTTCTCTTCCAAACCTTTCATTTACCACAATATCTCTCTTGTTTTGTGTACTTCAAACTTATTTGATATATCCTCTGATGATTGTGTTTTCAGATTTACAATTCCATGATTATGAGGAGGGGGAGAAAACAGTTGACGTGAAAAAAACACAAACTAAACGAAACAAGGGTAGGGTTAGTACGGGGCCCTTCCCAACCCGTGGGGAAAACCTCCTACTGTCCTCTGGTGTTTTGTCCAGAAACAGAGGGGTTGATCTCTAAATGGGAATGGTAGTTTAAAGGGGAGATGAGTTATGGATAGTTTTTTTTTTGGGGGGGGAGTCTTTTTTAGTGTAAAAAGTTGGACTTGGAGGTAGAAAGATCAAGGGTGGGTTCCTGAAAGAGAGAAGCAACTCAAACTAAGGTCGGATGCTACATTCATTCCTTTAGGTAGTGAAGCCGGACTGCATGTATCGATGGGAAAACGAAATCCTGTGGGGCTCCTTCCGCTCAATCAAGCTTGTAGTACGCACTCATGTTTCGTTGAAATTTATGCATTGCAATCTTTCACATCCGACTTTCACCTTCAGCTGATGTTTGAAGAAGTCGATCAGGTTCTGATGAGAGAAAAATATTTTTTTCTCATGGATCTCCTTCAATAACGTCGCCCATACCACCAATCTTACCACGGGTCGCAAGAAACACTACCCGTTTAACTGTGTGTCTCTCTGTTTGTCTCTCGTCAACCAGAACTGTCAACACAGGTTTCTTCAGTTTTTAAGTTGGTATGTCTGTCTGCCTATCTGGCTGGCTGGCTGGCCATGAACGTATCACACGTAAAGGCCGCAAAATTGTGCTGAAAGGTTGAAAGTTTAACATTTACTTCTTATTATGTCCAAAGGAAAACAGTTCTTTTTGTTTTTTGGACCCCTTCTAAATAGGTTTTCGGTGGTAGGCTCAATTTACAAAGTAACCCTAATTGGTCCTTCCGTATGTGACCAGCAGCGAAGACGCTTGTTTTTATTTTTTCCATTTTTTGGGAAAATTCGGAGTTTTCCAGTAGACACTTCCCAACAAAAGACAAGAGAAGTAACCTATTCATTGATCACCACTTGCTCCAATTTTTTTTTCAATTTGACCCGACTGACCGAATTCCATCCTGCATAGATCTCCTTCAATGACGTCGTCCAAACCACCAATCTTGCCACGGGTCGTGAGAAACATCATCCTTTCATTGGAGAGTACGGAGGTCATATGCCGTTGAGTGCATTCTGTAATTATGTGGTTCATGATCTCATTCTTTCCCCCACATAATTGGGATTTCATGCTTGTCTGTGTTCTGTCGATTTTTGTTTTGATATAGTTTGTCACAATGCATTTGTTTTGGGCTACCACGATGAATGTTTCTATTTCTCTCTTCAGGTTTCTTTTTTGTTGCCATGTGCATTATCTCTTGTCAGCAACATCCTGTATCTGTCTTCTAAATTCTCCGAATAGTTTTATCTGTTCCCATTTTTCTTTCTTTGTTTGCTATGCTGCTCCATCGTTCTCTACTTTATGTTGTTCGCTGTGCTGTTTCGGGTGCTCTTCATGATGTCTTCACTGTTTGCTTGTACATAATTTTCTAGACCTGCTTTGACCCTCTGTACACAGTCTCCAATGTTGATGAATCCTCTGCCGTCTTTTTTTCTTTTCAAGTACAATCTATCTGTGTCATCTCTGGGGTGTAAGGCCCTGTGCATTGTCGTAAACTTTCTTGTTCACCAGTCCACGGACTGGAGTTTTTCCTTTGTCCATCCAAGGAATGACCCTGTGTTTCTTACTGCTGATACAGCTCTTGCGTTCATTCCTTTCATCAGATTTATGCCATTTAGTTTGATCTTTAATAATTCCTTTATCCTCCCAAGGTATTCCTTTCTTTGTGTCTCCCCCATTTCTTCCTGTTTTATCGTATCACATTCGAGAACTTCAAGATATTTGTATCGGTTTTGGGTGCTCAATGCTCTAATCCTTTTGCTGTATGGGAATTCGATTTCTTCTACCGCTGCGAGCTTTCCTTTGTGCATCACCATTAGTGCGCATTTCACTATTCCAAACTCTATCCCAATGTTATTACTGTATTCCTTCACTTGGTTGAACAACGTTCTGAGCTCTCCTCTGTTCTTTGCAAATAGTTTCATGCCGTTCATGTACATTAGTTGATTGACTTTTCCCTTTGTTTTGAAGAATTTTTATCCTTTGCTGTTTTTCAGGATTTTGTCGTGTAGTAAATTATTTATTTCTTGAAAGGGGAAAAAAGAAATTACAGGCTTTCCTCCCAGGAAAATCGGACACACGGTCTGTTGAGTAGTATCATGATTAAAACAAATGGTAGAGTCTCCCTGGAAAATTCCCCTTTTTATACTTAACTCTGCTAATTTTTTCCTGTGGCTGTCAAGTCTGCTTCCAGTTTTTCATAGAGTTGGCTATGAATCTCATCACTTGTTCACTGGTCTTGAACATTCTGGGGCATTCGAGTATCCAGCTGAGTCAAATCATGTCATATGCTCTTTATAGTCTATCAATTCCTTTGCAATACTCTTCTTCTTTTTTCTTACTTCTTCTAAGATCATCTTGTCAATATACAGCAATACCCCTTGATTCCTCGTCTGCATCCGTTCTGTTCTTCTGGTGATAGTCCTCTTCTTTCCATATATATATATATATATATATATATATATATTCTCCCCGCTATCTGTCCGGTCAGGATTTTCCCGTTTGATACAATCATTCACAAAGTTTTTCACCTGATACTCAGGTAAATAAAGGTTTTTTTTCGGGAAGTTATTGAGCATTTTTTTTCAAAATTATCTGTTTGCTTTTAACTCTTTGGGTACAGACATACACGTATAATAAAAATATTACGATAAAAAAAAAAGAAAAAAACAGAAGACATTTAAACAAATACAAAATTCAAGAAAAAAAAATTATTGACAGTTTTCCACCATATCACATGTGCTGGGTATTAGACAAATAGAGTTTATTTCTAAGTATGTGAGCAGTGCCCGTTATCACGATCTTTTATTTCTCAGGTAAAGATGGATTTCCTGGGTTTTTTTTATGTGTGCATTAGCATTTTTCTCAATCATCATCATCATCATTATTATTATTATTATTATTGTTATTATTATTATTATTATTATTATCTCTAGTCCAAGTTTGTCATCCAGCCGACGAACGACACCCAAATGGCTGACCCGTAAAGAACATCATGGTTCAGTTCACTTCCCGTCCATAACCCTAAACCGACTTCCGGTGTGTCCAATAAATGTCTGGAACGATAGTCATGTGACGCCCATCACGGACAATGCTGGCCAACCAGATGCCATGTGTCAGGTGCCGCTCAAACTCAAGTAAGTCAAAAGAATTTTCCGACATTGACATCGAAGCACATTGTAATGCACCAGGTATTTTTATGGGATCCGTCAACCAAATCTGGTAACAAAAATTTTTGTTTTTACGCTCGTCCGGCCGACTGATTATGTACGTATGCACCACAGTTACAGACCGCACCAATAGAGCTGGGGGGCTGAAAATTTCAACATTTACTTCTCATTAAAATGTTTTGTTTTTTTTTTTTTGCCCTTTCAAAATTCTTCTCTCCAAGTAAGTATTTAATCCGAAGTTCAATATTAAATTTTAAAGTTCACGCTTAATCAGTCCCTAGTTTGTGTTCGGTTGGATACACGCTTGGTTTTTGGAAATTCAAACTTTTCAGTGTCCAACGAAAGGCGAGAGAAGTGAACAATTCATTGATCACCCCAACGCGATATGCTGCCAAAAGATATTGACCACATGATGTTTTCTATCGAGTGACTAACCAGACAATTTCGGGGGGCCAAAGCAGTTTGTTCTCACCCATCTTCCAGCGTAGTACTCTTAAAAAAATGATTGGATAATTTACTTATGATTAAATACAGTAAAGGTATATTTTAGGTTGAACATATTTATCGGAAAATTAGTTTTATTCATGAAAATAAGAGATGCCTATTTAGAGGAGAATTGTTTTCAGTGCTACTACACGGACTTCAGTCTCAACAGTATTTGTAGTAGTGATGTAGACGTGAACAAACATACACAGTATGGCCTTGCTTTACCGCCCCTAGATTTTTGTTTGCTTTAGCGCGACAGAAACTAAGGAATAAACAAAAAATATATTTACATTTATATCTTAAGATTTCCTGTTTGAAATGAGGATAACTATACTTCACCCTTATCAATTTTCGTTTTTTGACTAGTATTCTTTCATCTTCAATTTCAGTTCGATTTTTATCGCAACCTTATCAGACCGTTACTTCACAGCAGTGATCAAATAATGCATATAGGAAAGGAAGAATAAGCCCCCGGTGCGACTCAACTTACATTCCTTTTGTCTACAAAATCTGTCACCCAAACTGTCAACATAGTTTTCTTCAGTTTTCAAGTTGGTCTTCCAATATCTAATAGATCACCCCCGACAAGACCTGCTGCTAAAAGGCGTTGGTCCCGTGACAGTCTCTATTGAGTAACTAACCAGACCTGCGTTAGTTTGAATGTTTAACTTACCAGATAATTGCGAAGAAGGGGGCATTTTTGAAACTAAGCCCCCATTATTCGTATAATACATATTCCTTAAGCTGAAGAATAAGGTCTTCTTTGGTGGCTTATCAGTTTTAACGATTATGTTAGTGATCATTTCTGACCTGGATGGAAAGAAAACATAAGGGTCTATTGAACCCATCCCATCTATAAATATCTTAAACACAACATTCCACGAATATCAGTGTTACCAAGTATGCTTTGTCATTCATAGCTAGAACTGTCTTCTTTTAAATGGCTAAAATTAGCTAGATGTTCCCATTTCCAGCTAACTTTATAGCTGAATATTTTATGTTATGCCAAATCAGTGATATTGCCAATTTGGCAAACTTTTCGTTTTTTTTTTCTCACTTAGATTGTATGAAGTTTTGATAGTTAAAAAATAATGTATTGTATCCTTGTTTCGACTAAATAATCTCCTGATAAATTTGAAGATACGTATTCGTTTATCTGAAAATACCGTATTTACTTTTTTTCTGTTTTGTGAAAAAGTTGATTTTTCTTTAATTAGATAAATTTTTGAGTGTAAAAATGGTTATTTTACATCCTTGTTCTGGTCGAATGAAAATTTGATCAAATTAAAACCATGTATTTATTTATTTATTCATTTATTTATTCATTCATTTATTTTAAAAAGTTTAAAGCTTCGCCAATTGGGGGATTTCTATTACTAAGACATTACAACAAATTATTAATAGAACATAAACATTTGCTTTTAATAAACTCACCAAGTTCAATCGGCTACTGTAGTTTTTATTCAAGTAAATTGGGAAAAACCAACCGGATCTGACCCAGTAAGGCTAATTTGGCAACGCTGTTGTGAAGTGTTAGACAAAGCTCACCCCCTTATGAGAAGCTGTTTCCCATGCCTGGATCTCTAATTGTAATTTATGATAGGATTATTATTTGTAATGTTATCAGAGTAAATGGTGTTTATGAATACAAAGATATACAATCCGAACAGACAGTAATTGTGTCGATGTCAATAAGTGTCTTCTTAAATTCAGTAGGTAGATTGATGAGAGAGGGAGAAAGAAAGACAGAAAGAGGAGGATATTACGTTGAACAAAGTGGGAGAGAGAAGAAGAGAAAGGAAAAGAACGAGAAGGAAGGGAAGACATTAAGTGAGAGAAAGAAAGAGTCGAAGAAAGAAAGAAGGAAAAAGAGAGGGATATATAAGATGCAGATAGAAAGAAAGAAAATGAAGGGCATGTACGATAGAGAGAAAAGAAAGGAAAAAAGAAGAAAGGAGGGAAGGAGGAAAATGAAGGAGGATATGTAAGATAGAGGAAAAAAGAAAAAAGTTTGACAAAGAAGGAGAAGAGCAAGAAGAATGAATTTTGAAAGAAGGAAGGAAAGATTTGTGAGAAAAACAAAAATGATAAAAGAACAAAATGGAGAAGAAGAAAGGAAAGAAAAAAGAATGTAGGCAATTAATCACTCAATAGAAACTGTGACTAACGGCTTGTTCGGGGTGATCAATTAAAGAATGGGGAAAAGAGGTGATCAATGACTGAGGAAGTACCCCCGTTTTTTGTTTTGGCTGATATCACTAAAGAGACCCAATTGAAAAAAAATCAATGAGGGTATAAACTAAGATATCAATTTAGCATGAATTTACATTGCAAATTGAACCCATTCCCCAAAATCTATCTAGGGGATTAAAAAAAACAAGAAACATTTTTCTATACATGATAAGGAGTAAATGTTTAAATGTTCAGCCCTCTAGCTCCATCTGATGTGGCCTATGTGCATGATTCATACACACACACACACACACACACACACATATATATATATATATATATATATATATATATATACATACATACATAGTCAGACAGACAGACAGCTAGCCAGCCAGCTAACCAGTCAGTCAGACGAACTTAAAAACTGGTGAAACCAATGTTGACAGTTTTGGTGACAGTTTTGTTTGAAAGTTTCTGAAAGAAAAAGGAAAGATAGAAGGAAAGAAATAAGGGAGATCGAGAGAAAAAAGTGAAAGAAAAAGAGAGAGAAGATGGAAAGGGAGTATGAAGAGTCGAAGTTCGAAGAAAGAGAGGAAGATAAGAGGAGCAGTAAGGAGTAAGGAAAAAAGAAAGTAAGGAAATTGCAGACTGAGAAAAAAGAGGGAGAAGGAGAATGGTTGCAGTAGAGAAAGAATATAAAAAAGAAAGAAAGAACAAAGGAGAATGAGAGGAAGATAAGGAGAGAGAAAAAGAAGAGAGAGTATTGTGGAAATTGTGACGATTGTTTCTGATGGAAAAAGCCAGAGAAAGAGAGAAAGAAAATGTGGAAAAAATCGAAAAAAGAGAGTAAAAAATGTAAAAAAAAAAATGTAAAAATGTGAAAAACAAAAGAAAGAAAGAAAGAAATGAAACAAAGAAGTATAACAAAAAAAGAAAGTGAAAACGTAACGATGGAAAAAGGAAGAAAGAAAGAAAAAATGTACAATAAGAATAAAAATAAAGAAATCCTGATGAAGGAAAATCCAAGAAAAATTAATGAATAATATTAAAAGGAAGGAAGAAAAAAGAAAAGATACACTGTAAAGAGATTCTTGTGTGCGTGGACGTGTGTGTGTGTGTGTGTGTGTGTGAGAGAGAGAGAGAGAGAGAGAGAGAGAGAAAGAGAGAGAGAGAGGGAGGGGAGTGGGGGAGAGGGGGTGTTGGAGGAAGAGTTTGTTGCGCCAAATCAGAGAGGAGAAAGAGAAGCAGAACAGGAGCAAAAACTAAAGAAAAAAAAACATTCAGAAGTTCCGTGGTTTTTCAACTCTGTTGTTGTCAAAAAATGAAGAGCTCAGTCTTTATCGAAGGGACTTTTTTAATGTTGGATCATGTTTTGATGGCCGTTCTCTGTAGAAAATTCCATCGGGAAGACGTGGACACTTCAAACTCAACTAATTCGGAAATACGGTATAATGCTCAGGTGTTTTGTCAATTGATTTAGTCTTTTGAAATTCAGAAATTCGTTGTCCCAGGTTGATTTCATGATACGTTGGCAAGATTTTGGTAGAGCAAGCTCAACACCCAAGAACAAGAAAATCCGATAAGTATTATAAAGAAAGGTCTATAAGCAATGCGTCCTCGACTCCCGATAGTCACGTATGGACTGTAATGGTAAATTTAACCAAGAAACTGGTTCCCAAACTAAGTACGATGCAACGAGTACGAGAAAGAATTATGTTCAACTTAACATGGAGAGATCACAGGACAACGTTGTATATCAGAGACAAGCGGGGGTTCGAGATATCACAGAATTCATCAGAAAACTCAGATGGCAATGGGCTGGTCATGTTGTCAGATAACTTGGGGGAGGGTATATCCAACAACGGACGTAATAAAGCTGCTACTGTTGCCGCTGCTGCTGATGACTGATGCTTATGTTCAAAATATCGAGAGAGAAAAAGAATGCGTTGCCTTTTTGTGCATTTTTTGTATAGATAGTTATTGCAATCATAAATGTTATTATAAGCGTAATCTTTGTAATAACATTTATTCTTTATTAAAGAAAACATAACACATACAAGCTGTCACAAAAGTAACGCCCAATTTGTCCTAAAATTAACGCCTGTTCCGTCTAAGGGAAACAACTACTTAGATGTTGCTTTCAATAGATATTTAGTAGTTGCTTCCTTAAGAACTGGCAATATTTTTGGACAAATCTGGCGTTACTTTTGTGACACAATATATATATATATATATATATATATATATATATATATATATATATATATATATGTGTGTGTGTGTGTGTATGTGTGTGTGTGTGGGGGGGTTCATCTTGATTATAACATAGATTTGAATCCCTATTGGTATTGAAACAGTAATTGTTTAATTAAAGGATATCATTTAACTAAAGGAACTATTTGCATGTCTGTTAGTCTATTTCTCTTACTTTGGTCTTTCCTTTTTTTGTAGAGATGGTTCAAATCATTTCCTGATTGCAATAACAAATGATCAAAAATTTGGTGGTCCCTTCCGGCAGTATCTAATCAGGTGAGTTATCATCTTAGCATGTATCCCATGATTTTATATTTTTCTTCAGTTTTGGGTTCTCGATTCTAATTGTTCAATCTTTATCATCAACGTTTGTTGTACATGACATAGGTTTTAATGAAGATCATGAGACACTCAACTTTTTTGTTTTCTTCATTTTGTTCAACTAGCATTAGTAAGAGGTCATGTAGGTTCTCTGCGAAAAGGACGATGTCATCAGCAAATCAAAGGTTACTTATGTAATTGCTGTCTATTCTGATTCTTCTAGTATCCAAGGTTAGGCTTTGGAAGATCATCTCAAGGCAGTGAACAGTTTGGGTGAGCTGGTATCACCTTGTCTCACTCCTTTTCGAGCTGAAAGGGCGCAGAGACTTTATGTAACCTGATAAATGAACTGCTGTTTCAGTATACATGTAGTGATACTCTGACATATACAGGGTGTACGACTTGTATGATAGCATCGATGACCTTGGAGATTTCTAGTGAGTCGAGGACTTTGTTCAAGTCAACAAAAGCTATAGTGCGTGTCATTATACATTCTGCTGCTTTCTCTTTCAGTTGAATGAAGATGGTCATTGATTGAGTAGTTGTTTTTTTTTCTGTTTTCAACCCATTCTCTTGATTGGATTACACCTACCGTTTTGTTGATTAAGTTGGCGATCACTTTAGTAAAAAGTTTCTAGATGCAGCTGAGTAGGCTTATACGCCTGTAGTTGCTTGGATCTTTCGGATTATTTTCTTCTGTAAAAGCATTATGATTGCAATTATGGTTCCAATCTTCTGAAAATTCACTCTGTTTCAAGAATAAATTGAAAAGAATGGCTGGTTTCCTGGTGATGACTTTTCCAGCTTTTTTTTTCCAGTCGATGGTGATGTTATCTGGTCCAGAGGCCTTTTCCTCTTTTGTTTGTTTGATGGCATGCTTCACTTCCCACGGAATAACCCCTGGGAGATATTCAAACTAGTCATTCGTGACTTGCATATGCTGTTCGTTGTATCGTGTACCTTGTTTGGTGAAATAAGGATTTTTGTAGGATTCTTGGGTGCATTTGACGATTCGGTCCCCATCTGCTGTCAGATCTTCATTTTCTTCCAACACGCCAGTCATCTGCCTTTTTCCTGTACTGAGAGCTTATTAAATAACTTTCAATCTTTTCCAAACATACTTTTGTGTATCTTTTTTTTAATCTTCTCTTGGTTTTGTTTGGATGGTTATGTTTGATGTAGTTTCTTCAATCTTTTCTCTTCTTGTCATCCGTGGCTTGAAATCTCTGCATCTTTCCATAACATCCTTGGTTTCTGCTGAGAATTTAAGGTTCGTTTTAATCTTGAAGTATCTTCTGTCCCACAATGATAACCATGCACCCTATCCGGACAGATAAGACTCACGTAGACTTATTGGTAAAATTGATTCTTGTCCCCATTCGTGCCGCCTCGATAGGCCCAAGGATTCAGGCCCTTGGTTTCAAGTTATAGGCACGTCTTATTCACATCAACAGACATTAAAAGAACAAAGCCAACGATGAAGCTAACAAATTGAAAAAGACGTCAAGAAAACTGAATCGATGAACATCAATAATCTAATAATTACAATCACTGCCTTTAATCGATGTAAATGGTAATTTTTGAGTTACATCAATTGAAACCTGTCTCTGAATGAGATTCATGGACCTTTTCAGTTAATCCCCATCAAAAGGTTACAATCATAATTCAGATTGCGACATTTTTTCTCGTCGATAAAGTAACAACTTCCGGACACACCAAAGCATTCATCACTAAGTTGGAAGTGGTATAAGCATCCACTCATGTTCATCTGTGTGACTCTCTGTTTGTTAGAAACCGTCAACCAAAACAGTCAACACAGGTTTCTTCAGTTTTTAAGTTGGTCTGTCTGTCTGCCTATCTGGCTGGCTTGGCTGACTGGCCATGAATGTATCACGTGTACAGGCCACAACAATGGCGCTAGAATGTTGAAACATTTACTTCTTATTATGTCCAAAGGAAAAAAGTTCTTTTTGTTTTTTGGACCCCTTCTAAATAGGTTTTCGGTGGTAGGCTCAGTTTACAAAGTAACCCTAATTGGTCCTTCCGTATGTGACCAGCAGCGAAGACGCTTGTTTTTATTTTTTCCATTTTTTGGAAAATTCGGAGTTTTCCAGTAGACACTTCCCAACAAAAGACAAGAGAAGTAACCTATTCATTGATCACCTCTTGCTCCAATTCTTTTTTCAATTTGACCTGTCTGACTTGGTTAGAACTACTAAGAATCAAATTCCCTCCAGCATAGCTCTCCAGGTCATTGGAAAATGCAAGCCACTGCATCACGCTAACGTACTTATTCGCTGAATGGATTAGACATGAAGTCTGAAGAGTTTCTAGTACGTAATTTTCATTGATCTCCCATAATAAGGAGGTAAATTAACCAATCAGATCATCCCATTTTGCGTAAACAAAAAGAGAAGAAATTAGCTTGTATGTTAATTATATGTATGGGTGATGAAAAAATCGACCTGTCATGTGTATGAATCGAATACAGAAAAGTGACGGAACAAGAGAAATTGATGCTTTATCGATCATCAAAGATCAATATTTTCATCGCTATGTTTTATTTTGTGGTTTCAGGAAGAAATTTACCGGTTTGCAGGAGATGCTTTCGTTTTGGGAGGACGTGACAGACTTTGGGTCGGGAGACACGAAAAACACTGACCAACACCTTCGATATGGGCGAGCCTGGGATATCTATCACAAGTATATAGCCAACCACGATAATCAGAACATAGGTAAGTATTATTTACATAAGCAAAGGTCCGCAATGTTTATCGAGTACGTGCGCCTGTGTGTTCCACAAAAGCTAGTAATGGTGCAAGAAATGTCTTTCACTTGATCACAGAGACCGGAAGCGGAACTACCCAACCGAAAAAGAGAAGGTCCAGAATTCACCCTGTGGCCCCTAAAAGTATAAAATCCCATTAGCCTTGAAAAGAAAGATCTACAACCAATGCATCCTATTAATAGTCACTTAAAAGATCTGACGACTTGCTCTCAAACTGAGAACCAAGATAGAGAGATCTGGCAAATCTTGCAGGAAGTCTGCCCAAAGACGGCTGCTGAAAGGCTGCTGCTGATGATGATGTCAAATCTCAGGGGTCGATTTTCTCGGGCCAGCACCCCCCCAATGTACTAAAAAGGGAAGGTCGTGGGTTGCCTCAGCGTCTTTATGATCTTGTTAACGGAGATTGGGCAATTTTTGATATCGGACTGCGGGCATCCATGTTTAATATGATCTTGTGTCACAATCCAACATCATGGGGAGGCGGATAAATACTTAATGAAAGTTTAAGCAATAGTTCTGGTTAGTCACTTAATAGAAACTGTAATGCAACCCATATATTTAGTAGCATGCCGTGTAGGGGGTATCAGTGAAAAATTGTAAAAAGAGGTGATCAATAAATAAGTTACTTCTCTCGTTCTTTTGTAGGGCTGTGAGCACTAAAAAGATCCAATTTAAAAAAAAAAAGAGTGAATGCCTACGTACACAAATTAAGGGATTAAATTAGCAACAACTTATAACGCAAGTTGAACCATCCATTAGAAATTTAAAAAAAGGTTTTTTTTTTTTCTATGCATAATAAGGAGTACATACCCGGGTGCAGGTTCTCCTGTGGTGATGCAATAAATAATTTAAGATCTCGATGACAGTTAACCTTTTCACTTGACACGCGACTATTTTTTCTATGGAAGGGTAAACATGCTAACCCATCTGATGAGTTTGGAATGGAATGGAAACCAGTTTTATTTCTGGAAACAATCCTCAATACAGCACTGATAAGCGGAAACATTCGTGCTTTCCACCAGATGAAAGCAATTAAAGTTGATTCAAAGTCATCCTGCAAGGTGAATGCTATTAACTTCTTTGCAACAACACGTATACAACAGAGTGGAATGTAAAGACCGGTTCAAATGAATTACATGATCAGTCCTGACTTTTACAAAACAATAATTGATTCATGCGAAAACAGACACTTGTATAATTAGGAAAAAGGACTGCCATACTAAATTCTATTTTTGCAATGGACGTGTCAATTTTTCTGAAGATTTTTTCAAGGTTTTTAAAAATGTGTTTCTTAGCGTTTGATCACCAGGTTTATTGCACAAATATAAGATTTTTCTTATTACGAATGTTTGTTTTTCCCTGATTAAGTCATAACGTTTTACAAAATAGAGCCATATCGTCTATGAGAAAATGACAGTCTACTTTATTTCTGTCAGTAATAACAATGGATTAACTATTATTGTAGAAGCCATTCCTTATCTTTTGTTTGCTATTGTGTATATTAAATTTCGATTACACCTGCTAACAAAAAAAGGACAACCTTTCTATTAATTATAGAGGATTATTCGTAAATGATTTTACTTTTTAAACAAATGAAGTAAGCTCTGTTGAGAAGTCTCACTTACATTAGGCTGGTTGGGGGTTACTGGGATTCTCTTTTAGAAAGTCTTGCCTATCCCCTTTTCACCTTTAACATTGGCTGGATTGGGGATCGCCGTGCTGGTACAGCGGATGATGTGCGACTGTGACTGGTTGGAGAGGGGAAGGAAAACGAAAAAAAAAAACATCGTAAGACAATGGTGCCCTTTTCCCATTTAAATAACTCCTTTCGGGACCTCACACAACTCTCCCAGCGTCCCTCCCATATTTCAAAACTGTTTGCAAGGTCATCTTCCAAGATCACCGTCAGCTGCCAGTCACGTTCTTGTTAATCACGCCCAATGTCCGAAATCTCTTTTGGAAAAAGCCAGATGTCACAGGGAGCCAAACCTGGACTGTAGGGGACAGGTTTACAATGCCAAATGATACAATATGATGCATACATATGATATGGACATTGGAATCGGCGACCAAAGTTCAACCTCCAATCGGGGCTGGTTATGCTTTTCTCACGCTATTGCTCTTGGGAAAGGCACGAATCCATCTCTTCTACCCCATAGCGCGGAATAGTAGAGCAGATTGGTAGGTTCTCTGGCCTTGGAAAGACAATCAGTCTTGGACGACAACTGAACCCCAACCTTGGAGTGGAGCTACCATAAAGAGATTTGATGCACAATTTATCGCCATTCCGGCAGCTCCTGCAGCCAATCGGATGCCAGGCACATCGCTTTCCTGTAGACTACAACAGCTTGGCCAAGACAGGGGTTATAACGATTGGACATACCAGGATCCCTATACGCTTCACTCAGGCCTCGATGCTCCCCTGTCTGTGAAGACTTAAACAGGGACCATTCATGACATATACATACTTCAATTCATCATGACGAAAGGTCGTGAATCTGACACTTCATACGTTACTGTGGGGTAGACTAGAAACCAAAGGTTGCAGACCCCTGTTCTACAACCAAATGTGACGGAGGCACTACCCTAATCCGGAGTTCGTCAAATCTTTTCAAATCACAGTGCCTTCAGTGTATAGGGATTTTTTTCAGAGAACCTAAGTCATAAAATACTGAATAATCATATTCAAGCTTTATGAAAAATGTTTCCTGTGCGAAAACAAAGACTTCAATGTAAAATATAGGTAATCTAAGTGAACAATTCAACTTGTATTATTAAGTTTATCGTTTTAAATAATGTTGTTATTTTTATTTAAACACTTTTTAGTAAAAGCTCGTTTACACCTCCACATACTAAACACAACCTTCTATGAGATTTTGGAATCAGTTATTTATATGCACTTACTACGCACTGAGAATGTTCAGCACAATTAAACGTCATTCCAATTGAATAATTGTTGCCTGAAATTATTAACATTTTTAGATTCCCTGCAGCGCCCTGGGGGAGTTAACAACGAAACCCCGAGGAGCTGCTGTGTACACCCTAGGGATCACTGACGTTATAGTTTTTTTTAATTGTATTTTCTCTTTGATTAAACTTCATATACTTGTCTGAGTTTTGTTAGCCGGTTGTATTAAACATTGTGTATGATATGGTCAGACTACTTTCCTTGTCTGTGTGTTCATTGGTTGACAAAGAGATCAATTGGCGAACATGATACCTGAGAGGAGCGGCACAAATACTTTGTTCAGTCAAACCAGTTCAGCTGACCGAGCATTAATATAAACAGCACCTAGGAATTTCTTATGAAATAAGGCAATTTCTGACAAAATATATATGTCAGCCAACGGACATCGAGTTTAACACCGGAACAATGCCGATGTGTGGGAATATAATGCTTTTCCATAGAGAATTCTGGTGGATGGGGGATTTAAGCTAAATAAATATATCGCTTAAATTCAGCCTTACTGACCGTCCAGTTCAGTGGTATGATACTGGCCCCCGGGTCCTAAGCGAAGGTTTCAATCCTGCCTCGTGGTACTGGATGGACTAATGGATTGTCTATAGCCACACTGAATAGTTGTAATACAACGAAACAGCTGTCTGTGAATGACACAATAATAAATATGTATGTATATGTACATATAACGGATGTGACGAGCATACATTCTAGAGAGTGATTCCCAATTCTAGAAGGCCAGAGGGTACGTGGCCAAAACGTTGTGAATAGATGAGCATATAGTTAAGGAAAGTTAAGGCAGTCCTATAATATCATACTCAATAAACTTCATGCGCTTTTCTTTCTTTTCCCCTCAAGATATTTGCAACAAAGTCAGAGACACAATTTACAACACTCTCTTGAATACCAAGGATTTCGTGTCGGCTTCCATTTTCAACCCAGTCAAAGAGGAAGTTGTCGTCCATCTAGAGACAGCTTGGGTGCGAAGTTTACAAGAAGACCTGAAAAGCTATTTGGAGTGAGTGAGATCAAAGTTGTTTTTTTTTTTTTTTGCATAAGGAGCGAAAAGCAAATGTCATCATTCATAGATCAATAATTTTTAGACTATCATTTCCTAGAGTGTAAAGTCAAATCATTCTCCTTGCGATCCTATGTTTCATCAATTCCTCCCCCATTTTTGAAGTGTCATCTGGTATTTTTTTACTATTATAGTTTCCATTAGTATAACACTGACCAAAAGAAAAAAAAATGACGACTATTCCATTACTTAGAGAAAATGATGCACCCGTTCAAAATGCAGAGTTTAATCTAATTTTTTACCTACGGACTTTGCACTTGTTTTTCTTTTTATTATTCTTTCTATTTTTCTATCCTTTAATTCAGCATTTTTTACGTCATTATGACAGAACATCCTTTTAACTACATCAGTTATATATATGTAGTTATAATCGGTTACGTCAGTTACATTCTTTGGTGTGACAGAAGACATCTACACATCACAAATTTATCATATGCGTGGATTAGACGTCCCTCCTTTGACTGAAATTCATCCCCTGGGAGCCAAGCGCTCCCAAATTGAGAATCATAGCACTCCATGTGTGAAACAATAATCAAATGTTATTAGGTTATCCAAAGGCTATTTTAGAATCGTGTGATTCCAGGTTTCCTCAATTCCCCCTGTCCAATTTGGAATAGTTCTCGAGTAATTTTTTCACCATTAAACTTTCCCTTAGAGGTTTGTTCCGTTTGGGACCGATCGATTGCTCATTATTTCAAAACTCTTCGTATGCAGCGAGTGTAGTGGTTTTTAATAGTTGGGGAATTATGGTGCTTTTTTCCTGGAACAAGTCATCTCTGGTTATCCTTGTCTATACGGATGTAAAAGACGTTATCTGAACGCAGCATACAGGAAACGTTATTTTACATCCTTATAAGTAATGATTAGCTCATTGTAAGTATATCAGAAGATTTTTTGAATATGTTTCCGCTTCATTTATTGTGTAAGTAAGGGCACATAATATCCTCCACTCTAATGAAGATATCCTTATCCTTTTATTCTATTTGCTTTGTTTTTGTTTTCACCAGTTGCAAGACTTATGCTCAAGGAGGGACCCCGCCTTCCACTGCTGACGCCATTGACATCTCTTTAGAGGACGGGAAACTGGTAATCAAGAGACCAAATCCTTGGATTAAAAGGTGAGAAACAATATTGCAAAATAGATGTATAGAGAAATTGGATGTAGAAACAAATTTCGGTCCATGAAAAAAATCATGGAAATATTTGAATTTCTTCGAGTTTTTTTTTAATAGAAAATAAACAATAAATATTTGGAAATTCTAATATGCTTGATTTTTTTTTACTATCTACAAACTGGTACCGACTTTTCACCAGGGAGCATCAACTAAAACTGTCACAAAAACTGACAACATAGGTTTCTTCAGTTTTTAGATGGATCTGTCTTGTCCGGCTAGCTGGCTGGCTGGCTATTTTTGTATCACGTGTACAGGCCACATCAATTAAGTTGGAGAGCTGGGAAAATAATCATTTACTCCAATAAAAAAAACTCCCTCCCCAATAGGGTTTCAGGGTTAATATAAATTTATGCTAAATTGATCCTCCGGTTTGTGTCCGGCAGCATTAATGCTCCTTCTTTGAAAATTCAGATTTTTTTAGAGATCACTGCCAAACAAACGGTAAAAAAATAACTGTATTTATTGATCATCCGTTTTCCCAATATTTTTGATTGCTCACCCACAAAACGTTATGCTACCAAGAGCACTTGGCGGTCTCTCTCAAGTGACTAAACAAAAGTGTTTTTAACTCTTAATTTTAAATAAGGTTCGGGTGCATCACAAGTCACAAGATTTTATATTTTTAAATACTTGTTCCGTAAACAAACAAAAAAAACTTTCGAAGCGTTGTCAGCTCAACACATTTTTCCATAGGTCTGATGACAGGGCGTGTACAAAGTATACTCGTGTGCACATACGCGTGAATATGTCTCAGGATAATTTAAAGATTTTTTTCCTTCTCTCATGAGTGTT
Source organism: Thysanoteuthis rhombus (assembly GCA_963457665.1). NCBI lineage: Eukaryota > Metazoa > Mollusca > Cephalopoda > Oegopsida > Thysanoteuthidae > Thysanoteuthis > Thysanoteuthis major. The sequence continues at coordinate 3,761,202 of OY735223.1, forward strand.
CCCTAACAGTTAAGTATTCTTTTTTTTTTTTTTCATTTTCGAAATGCGAGCAAATTTTTTCTCATTGTTTTCGATTTATAAATATCTTTATTTGTTAAAACTTGTTTATGTGACCCGTGGAGTCAAGGTTTAAACAAATACGTCAGAACTTTAATGTGGTCACAATAATTGTTTTGGGAGCGGCATGGTTAGAAAAAAGGTTATGGAGGATTTTGTAAACATTTATCAAAGAACTGTGACTTTTTATGGTTATAGAATTCTCTATAGCTTTTTACACGTCCCTTGATTTTAGTCTTTTAAATGTATAAATCTAATTATTCATTGCTGTTTCTCTACAATCTCAAAATACCTGGCATTTGCCTCTCATGCACTTAGATAACATAAAACATTATTACTTAAAATAATCCGATATTTCGAATATTGTTTCCCTTGACCTAGCCAATTTGATAAAGCCGGAAGCCGAAAGATTTTAGTGGAATAAAGTCTAATAATTGTTTTCTTTTCTTATTGTCGACTAAATTCAAGTGTACATATACATATAGATATATGTATATGTATATATATATATATGTATATATATATTTATATATATATATATATATATATATATATATATATATATATATATATATAAACATATATATATATATATATATATATATATATATATATCAGTGAAGGTTTCAATTCTGCCCCGCGGTACTGGATTGGATAATGGAAAGTCTATAGTCACACTGAAGAGATGTAATATATCGAAACAGCTGTCTGTGGATGACACAATAATATATGTATATATATATATATATATATATATATATATATATATATATATATGTATATATATATATGTATATATATATATATATATGTATATATATATATATGTATATTTATATATATATATATATATGTATATATATATATATATATATGGAGGTGCACACATGAGCGTGTGTGTGTGTGCATGCTTATGTGTTTCTGTGCTCGTGTGTATTTTTGCAAAAAAAAAAGAAAGAAAGAAAACTATATCCATTATTATTATTTACAGAAACTTGGATGTGTCCCATGACACCATCAACCAATGGTCAGCACTTGGAAAGGTCAACTGGATGGAATTGGATGAAGAGGAAAGAAGAATTCGAAAATGTCAAATTATGGAAGAGAAAAGACGCCGGGATCGAAACCGCAAACAGGCGATCCGAGCTGCACATAAGCGACGCCAAGAGGAGAAGCTCCAGGCCCTGAAAATGAAACAGGTACGTGCTGTAACAGGGGTTGTTCTGAAAGTAAGCCATTTTGTCATTTAGGGAGAAATTCTACGCGGCGCCCGAGTCAGTTTCGTAACTTCGGTTAATGTCACCCTGTGCAGTAAGTCATGATGTCATCCACATGAACTTCAGCCCGTACCTGATCATACAGAATTCTCCGTAAAATTGTTAATAGCGATGAAAGTCGATCGTTCTCTGAATGGTAAAAGGTTTTCCGTTTAGCCCAAATTTGAATCCGTTCATAGCGTTCATAAGAAAGTAGGGATAAAGACCTTGGGCGAAGACAGAAGAATATTTTTTCCTATTTCACGTCACACCACATCATATTTTCCTTTTCAAATCAATTGTCGCAATAAAAATATATATCACAAGAAAGAAAGAATTGAGACAAAACAGTGTTTATGACTATTGTATTCACTATTTTTCACGCAGCGATTTTATTTTTGTTTCTGATGTCTTAACGGGGATTAACTTGAAAAATCAATTGGATATAAATAGTTTTATAACAGAAACAAATATTGCTAAATGTGTGGGGCTTCACTCGTATGGGTGATGGCCTCACAAACTATACTAAACTAGCCGTGGTTCTGGGTTAGTAAAAGAAGGCAACAAGTCGGAATTTCGTTTAAATGTTTTATATAGAATATTGATTATCAATATCTCTGGAGACGGGAAATGCCTATTCGCAGTTGAAAAGAGAGGAGGCCGATTTTCATCTAAGTCAAACTGACGACTGGTCTCTCATGTCACGAACGGTAGTCTACTGAATGGTAGCAGCGGTTGACGGTTACGAAGGGCGGCGGCTAACACGAGAGAGACTGACAGCGGTTCTCTTCTCCAAACCCAATTTTACTCTACTGCTGCTGGTACGAAAATCCCTTCTATTTAAGCCCTTGGTATATACACTGTATTTCTTTGTAATTGACTTCCTTTCTTTCATTTCCTGTTATCTCGTACCTTCCAGGAAATCCCAAATATTGACCCTCATCCATCTCGCGACGCAAGTCCGTCCAAGATCATAAATTAGCCTCCCCTCCTTTCAAGATCTCTGCAAATTACTTTTTCTTTCAAAAGCTTTACTCTTTCTCTCAAGACTCCAGACACTGGCCCTTATCTGGCCATTGAACCAGGAGGAGAACTTCTCTAAAAGTACTTGTTTTTGCAACCCAGGAATTTGACAGAACATATTAAATTGAGAAAGTGCGGGTGCATACTCTTAACTGGTGACTTCCGTACTTGGGAGCACGTAAATCTCAACTTCCTACAGTATCTCGCAAAACACATTAAGCCCTTATCTGGTCATCGAATCGGGAAGAGAACTTCTCTAAAAGTACCTGTTTTTGCAACCCAAGGATTTGACAGAAAATATCAAATTGAGGAAGTACAGGTGCCCGCACTTGGAAGCACGTAATTCTCACTTTCTACAGTATCCTCAAAAAACACATTATCCCTTTTAACACAGATAACGCCTCTTGTAATAACCATAGTAATTTTTAGTAATAACCATTGTAATTTTTTGGTAACAACTATAGTAACTCTCAGGACACGGGGGACTCCTGGCCCCCTAGTGTCACAAATGCAGTCAAAAATTGTATGAATAACGTTGCAGGTTTTGAACAGAGTCTGTACTAATGTCACTCAGAAATCTCAATTCCCGTAAGTAACTGAATGTAATGCTAATATTAATGACACAAAGAAGTAGCAATATTAAAATCATACCTTTTGATACTTCAATGACATGTTCGGTCTAAATGTATTGCATTTATATTGTTCGATGAGCTTAAAGAGAAAATTCTGTAAAAAAAACCAGTAGAATTCGAAGTAAAAATGTTTAAGACTTGCATAAATTACATTAATTTTAGCGTTAGATAGTTGTCACACACGGGAGATTTCTTTTTTTTAGCAATTTCATCATAAAAAGATACTTTCAAATTGCTTGAATATTATGTTTCTTTGCTTATATGAATTCTAACAACCAAATTGTTTTGTAATAACCATCTGTATTGAATTAAAATGTTATAGTAGCTAGGTGCGAGTTTTCTTTAGATTTTCCTCATTTTCAACTATTACTACTTTCTGAAAAAAAAGTTGTTAGATATTCACAAATATTAATTACTACAATATTGTACCTAAAACACGAGAAATTCCTACTGAATGAGCGACTATGAAAACACCAACTGCGAGGAAATAACAACGAACGCTGCTGGAACACTGTAAAAAAAAATGAATTTTAAGTTATTTGCTCTGATCTACAAACCCTTGCTGGGTATTGACGGTTCAACAACCAGGATGTTGAAAATGGCTCAAATCATTGTAACAGGTACCTTCAACGGAAGGCATCGATCAAGCAAATACACGTGGCAGACTTACGTTTATAAGAATATGCGAATTTGGAGTTGAGGTTTTTGACATTTTAATGATTTCGAATTTTCAGAAAATATTTTGAATGAACGTCTAGGACACTGAAACTGAAAGAAAGTATTCCAATTTACATTATTTATCATTATATATTATGTTATCATATTTTATGTACAGTTATTCATATTTCGTTTATAGTTACTTTGATGTCACCTTCTTCGCACACTGCTACCCCTGATAACGTTGGACAAGAGGTTAGACTTTCCCAGTTTGAATTCAGAGTTTTCGGTCTCTTAGACCGGGTGCTAAACATAGCTAAAAAGCCGGGTCTGTTCATGATTCAACCTATAGCTGATGGAGTGAGAGATGGAATCATGTCTTTCCCAAAAGCATTAGTGCAAAAATGTGAAATTACCGCGAACTGCCTCAGATGGAATTTGAATTCGGTTCACTGATTCAACTCAAGGCGCTGTTAAATGTTAGGCCACGTACACCTCCTTGTTTCATTAGTGAATTACACAATCATGCGTATTCACAGCTGAAAGTGGAACTCTGAACTTTGATGCAATATGACCTTGGTTCAATCCACCTTTAGATTGACCAACATAGCTATCCCCTTTCGAAATATGATAAACATACCAGTGTTCCTGGACAACGAGGAATTATGAAGTTATCCTGCAGTTATTTCTTTTGCACTTTTAGAGTATGTTGAATAATTTCTAATAAGTATCTCTTTATTGAATGCCAAATCTGCGTGAAATATTGTCTAAAATAGGATCTATTTACTTATGTCTGGTCTCTGAATCATGACAATGGTCCAATTGTAATTAGTTGCTTCTCTTATATATATATATATATATATATATATATATATATATATATATATATATACATATATATATATGCGTGTGCGTGTGTGCATATATACAGGGAGGTCTCCAGCAATCAGTGTTCCTACTGGAGCAAAATCCTTGACACCCGATTTTCGACCCAAGAACAATTATATTTTTACATTCTTGGATGCAAGTCCAACACTCTTTTCCCAATCGTAAAAATTGAGAGTCTGCTTTAGGATACTCCTCGGAGATAACTCTTTAATGACCACACTTCCTCTTCATAATATTTGTCTTCATGAAAACCATTAGGTTGTCCGAAAATTAATGGCCGAATTGAAAAGATGCAAAACTCTATGATTTTCGTCTCGAGTCTGTGGCCTTGAAGTGCAGATTTTTATATCTGAAAAAAAAAGTCTCAAAAACAATGGTTTATCTTACAATATATTACATTTAGAGCAGAAGAATATGAAATATAATATATGATATTGCAATGTAAATAATTGTGGTATTATAAAATCATTTTCCGAACAGCCTAATACATTGAATTAATCAGAATAATTTGTTATTCTATTTCGTCAACAGGAACCAGAAGTCCCAAGAATAAGTCGAGAGAGTGGCGGTGAATCTCCGTCTCTGCCGACATTCAAAGATTTTCTGGATAACAAACCGTGAGTTCAATTCCACCAATCAATTCAATTATTTTCTCGCAAAACAACCAAATAGAAGACATTTTGAATCAGGAATATTACCAATATTAGAAACCCTTAACCAAAACTGTTAGCATGGGTTTCTTAAGTTTTTAAGGTGGTCTGGCCGACTGGATGGTCATGTGTGTATCACGGGTACAAGCCACACTAATGAAACTCAAAGGTTGAAAATTCGAACATTTACTCCTCATCCTGTCTACAAAAACTGTTTTGTATTTATAGGTCTTTAAGGGATGGGATTCAAATTACAATGTTAGTTTATGCTAAATTAGTCTCTTGGGTTTGTATCTAGTAGCATTCACATTTTTTTTTAAATTCAGATTTTTAAGCATGAGAAGCAACTAATACAGCCCACATCCTTCTTCTAATCTTTTTTAATTGATCACCCCCAATACAGCATGCTTTCAAAAGACATTGGTTACTTGACAGTATCTGTTCACTGGGTACCCTACTACATTGATTGGTTCTTCTTCGATTCTCTCTGAGAACACAACAGTGCAGTTTGTTCGGATTATTTTCCTCATCTTCGTTGTCTGCATTTATTCTTGCAACTTTTCGGTCGGTCACCCTCCGGCCTTCCTCGGACAACGCTTGTGTTCTGGAGATCCATCATCTCATACACAACACCCCCCTTTTCTGTTGTGTACTTGAATCCTTCCTCTATCTTAGCACTGACTCCGTGACTTCCCTTTGAGCTCTGCATTCACTCTACACTAATGCCCTTGGGAATAGCATAAAGAGGATGGAATGATTGATCCCACCTCGGATACTTGTCTCCTCTATCTCACACATCATAAACGGACCAATTGAATAGTAAGTTGATTTTTGAAACCAAATTAGGGACAACTGAAGCTGTGGCCAGAATAAGGGTACTACTCACTTTTTACTAAGCAGATTTCACGTCATATAGAACGCACTGTTTCCCCTATGTTCTACCTCAGAAAGTGAATGCTTTGTCAGTAGTTAACTAACGTCACTGTGCTATTCGAATAATGATAATGAATCGAGCTACACCTTCAATATGAATCACACTAGGATGGCAAGCCTTTGGCAGAGCAAGCCCAACCTTCAAAAATAAGAAGATCCCATTAATCCTAAAGAGAAGCCTGCCTCGAGATGATTTTCTGAAATCTGGACTGGGAAAATTGAGGAATCAGAATAGACGGCGAATATCAGAGCAGCCCAAGATTTGCAGACGACATCACCCTTTTTACAGGGAACCTACATGACCTCATACTGATGTTAGATGAACTAAATGAAGAAAGCAAAAGACTTGGCCTACACATGAACTTCGGTAAAACAAAAATCATGTGCAATAATCATTTTGAGAATAAGGACAAAACTCAAAATCGAAGATGCAAAACTGTGGAAAGTAGACCACTACATCTACCTAGGACAACGAATCTTCATGAAATCTACAAAAGAGGAAGAGATCAAGCGAATAATCACCCTAGGATGGCAAGCCTTTGGCAGAGCTAGCTCAACCTCCAGAAACAAGATGATCTCAATAATCCTAAAAAGAAGAGTATATAACCAATACATCCTCCCAATAGTCACTTATGGAGCTGAAACGTGGAACCTAACCAAGAGACAGACCCGTAAATTGAGAACCATGCAACGTGCACATGAAAGAATAATGCTGGGCCTCACATGGAGAGACCACAAGAAAGCACGGTACATCCGAGAAAAATCTCAAATAGCGATGAGCTGGCTATGTTGCAAGAATGGCAGACAACTGATGGACATCACGACTCACGACATGGATCCCCCGAGATCACATGCGCAACCGAGGCCGGCCGAATATTAGATGGAGAGACGAGCTAGACGAGCTCAGGAAGTACTGGCTCCGCGACGCCCATGATAGAGAAGTGTAGCAAATCCTGGGGAAGGTTTATGTCCAACGACGGACGTTAAAAAACTGATGATGATGATGATGATGATGATGATGATGATGATGATGATGATGATGATGATGATTAAACTACTCTCATTTCAAAGGTCATTATTGTGGGATCCTTGGCTCATCGCCCGTTCATTCCTGATTAATGCTTTCCATAAGTTATCAATGCCGATGCTCGGCCTACTGATTGAGTTATCACATAGGATCACGCAGTATTCAACGTACTTATTCGCGAATATTTCTCTCCTGCAATTATTTTTATCTCATCACATAAAAGTTCATGTGCCCCAACCTTCCACGCATGGTTGGCCATACCAGATTTTAAAGTGTCTCCATCTGTTATAATTTTGGGGTGTTCCTATAGTCTTATTTTTCACTCCGAACAAAATGTATTCATTAAAACGTCCTGTCCAACAAATTTTAAGTCAAGTATTTTCAACCTCAGTCGTTCTCAAAAAAATTTCAGATAAGAAAATATTTTTGACTGAATATGATGGGGCTGTTCGTAATTTTCAATTTGACTTTTTTCCACGTCATAAAAAAATGACCTTCTAGAAACTTTTCAAATGTTTTAAAGGCCAAAATTTCCCTTTACTGTTTTTTGTATTATCTCACCGGAAATTTGTAATCTAAAACTTTTGCTCCAATTTGCATTTGTCGACTTACATAAACAATTGTGAACTAACATAGCTATGAAGATTATTAGATATATGAGTGGCTTGGTATAACGTATAACTAAACATACCATTTTTAAAGAGGTAATATTTCCGTTATTTCTAGTGCTACAATGCTCAGCTATTTTTAATTTTGAAGCTTGAACATTCTATGAATAATAAAAGTCTCAAGATTTGAAATACACACACACAAACACACAAACACACACACACACACACACACACACACACACACATATATATATATATATATATATATATATATATATATATATATATATATACATATATATATATAAAACTCACCCACAATGCATAGCTCCTGGCAGTGAACTCTGGTTCCACATGGTACATTTTAATACACACTCACACAGCACACACCACTGATGATGGGAAGAATCCTGAAACATGTATGGACTATTGACTTATAAGGAATGATAAACCTTACCACCAAACACTTCACTCCCGAGCCTGTCTCACTCTCTAAAGTACACATTATATATATATATATATATATATAAATATATATATATATATATATATATATACTAGTCGTATGTATTTATCCTAAATATCTTTATTCAAACAGAGACAATATGTCGATTAAATGTGGAGATTTAGTCTGTAACAATGGTTTAACCTTCGTTCCGCTATACGAGCCTTATCAAATATATAGTGTAATTACGCCTAGTTATTATGGAATTGTAATTATATATATATATATATATATATATATATATATATATATATATATATATCGCGACAAATTGTGGTTATTTATACATAAGTAATTAATTAATCTCATTCAATAAATCAGCTGAAAGGGAAAGCAGTAGAATATAAAATGCCACTCGCGGTAGCATTTATAGGTTTCAAGAAGGCATTCGACTCTGTAGAAATTCCTATGGTCATGAAGGCCATCACCCTACAAGGTGTGCACCCTGTATACATTAAAGTACTGCAACATATATACAACCATAGCAACTCATTCGTTAGGCTACATAAGGACTCTGGACCGTTTCAGCTCCAAAAAGGAGTAGGACAAGGTGATACCAGCTCACCCAAACCCTTTACAGGCTGCCTTGAGATGATTTTCCGGAACATGGACTGAGAAAATAGAGGAATCAAAATAGACGGCGAATACTTGAGCAACCTTAGATTTGCAGACGACATCGTCCTTTTCTCGCAGAGAACCTACATAACTTACAACTAATGCTAGACGATCTAAACGAAGAAAACAAAAAAGTCAGCCTACACATGAACTTCAGTAAAACAAAAATCATGTGCAATAATCATGTTGAGAATAAAAACATAACTGTCAAGATAGAAGCTGAAAAACTCAACAAGGTAGACCACTACATCTACCTAGGACAACGAATCTGCATGAGATCCTTAAAAGAGGAGGAAATCAAGCCAAGAATCACCCTAGGATGGCAAGCCTTTGGCAGAGCAAGCTCAACTTTCAATGACCAGATGATCCCAATAATCCTAAACAGAAGAGTGTACAACCAATGAATTCTCCCAATAGTCACTTATGGAGCTGAAACATGGAACCTAACCAAAAGATAGGCCTGCAAACTGAGAAGCATGCAACGTGTGCAGGAGAGAATCTTGCACAACCTTACATGGAGAGATCACGAGACAGCACAGTATATAAGGAAGAAAACAGGTGTTCGTGACATCATAGAATCTATTAGAAAACTTAAATGGCAATAGGCAGGCCATGTTGCAAGAATGAAAGACAACCGATGGACATCACGTCTCACAACATGGATCCCCAGAGATCACATAAGAAACCGAGGCCGACAGAACACAAGATGGAGACATGAACCGGACAAATTAAGGAAATACTGGCTCTGTGATGCCCACGATAGGGAATTGTGGCAAATCCTGGGGAAGGCCTGAATCCAACGACGGACGTTAAAAGACTGATGATGATGATGATGATGATGGTGATGATGGTGATGGTGATGATGATGATGAAATTAATCAATCAATCAATTAGAATTAATCCGATATATATATATATATATATATATATATATATATATATTGGAGCTAATTGTGATTAAATAATTGATTATTCACTTATGTTTATATATATATATATATTGGAGCAAATTGTGATAAAATAATTGATTATTCACTTATGTATATATATATGTATATATATATATATATATATATATATATATATATATATTATATATATATATATATATATATATATATATATATATCATATAACTAGAAAAAGTAATTAATCATTCAATAACAATTTGATCCAGTATATATTTGTATATATATTTTGAAGCAAATTGTAAATCAATAATTAATTACTCACTTATATACATGTATTTATAATTACTATTCCATATAAAGCAGGTGTAATTACATTTTACATGCGATAAGCTCGCATTGCGGAACGAAGGTTGAACCATTGCTATAGACCTAATTCCCACATTCAATTGACAAGTTGTCTCTATTGGAATAAAGATATTCAGGATAAAAATACGAGACTTGTATATATTTTATTCACATATATATATATATATATATATATATATATATATATATAGAGAGAGAGAGAGAGAGAGGAGAGAGATAGAGGGGTAGAGAGGTAAATAATAACTATTCACTCCGACCGTTACATTTCGAATGAAATTGAAAGTAATTCCCGGCAGTATATGTATAATTAGCGGGCATAATTACACCGTCTATTAGATGAGCTTACACAGCGAAATAGTCGAAATAACACCCATAACTCATTCCTTCATATTCGATCGCTAACAGGTCAGTTTTAGAACTACGGGTGTATATGTATTTCTACACATATATGTGTACAATAATTCAAACAATAATATATATATACACATACTCCTGTGGCTAACAGGACACGAAAATCGGTCAGCGACTGGAGATGAAAAAGGAATGATGTAAGAGTAATATTTCGACCTCTGCCTACGGTCAGAGTTCTGCTGGTTAAATCGGTCAACTCCCATGGTAATAGGTGGGGCTTCAAACCCCATCCGATCAATGCTGTTTTTCACTTACTACCGTTAATAATTTAGTTCCTAAAACTGTCAGTCCTTATTCACATTGTTGGATACTAATAACCATTACTAATATATATATATATATATATTTTTATGCACACACACACACACACACACACACATATATATGCAATTACCAAACTTACAGCTTTTTTTCTAAATTTTCAATGAATCTCTATAAAACTGAGATTTTGTTTCAAAGACAGAGACTTTCTCAAAAAAGGAGTTTAGAATTAACAAAAGTTCGGGAATTTTCTAAGAAATTCGAATATCCTGATTTAATACACAATATGAAATCAAGATCACTTTATTGCAGATTCCCAAAAATGCTCATTGCATTTTAGCTGTAGCTGGAAATATAACAGGATGCTTATACTGGTCCTTCAAGTTGAAAGTTATGGTTGGCAGACGGCCAAGAATATTAATTTTTACTGTAGAGTAAGAGTCAAAATTCATTCACCCTCCGATCAGTCATCCACAGTTTAACAAAAACTAATCTCTCTCTCTCTCTCTCTCTCTGTTTGAATGACTGGCCGTCTATAAATCTTCTGCCATTAAAAGTACAAATTTGTAAACAACTATCACAACAAGTTGTATTATATTACGGACACATTCTTTTTGCTTGAGAGGTTTTTTCATTCTATGTGTTAATTTTCATGGAGTACATTCCGTGTCTTAAAGAACATAAGTGTGAATTCTTTCCTCAACATTTACTTTGTATTTTGTAGAGTCATCATGTCTTTCAAGAAATGCATCCATGGAGTTCAAAACGGCCCCCAAGTTGTTCACATGATCAATCTTTACAGTGAAATCGAGAATTTGAAAGTTCTGATGGCGTCTCACAGTTCAAAACCTGCAATGGTCAGCAAAATGACCGATCTTGCAAATCATATACAAAAGTAAGTATACACACACACACACACACACATATATATATATATATATATATATATATATATATATATCAGACGAAACTGTCTACATCCACATGAGACGGTTTTTATTGATAGATAATCTGAGTTGCGTGATTTAATTCAACGATATTTTTCAGTGAAGTATTGAAGAATCATAATTAAATTTGACAAGCATTTTACCCTCCATCTTAACTTTCAGTTGCTTTTTTTCACAACTTTGAAGCCGTAATCTTTCGGCAGCGATTAAACAACACAATCGCAAAAAATATAGCAAGCCAACAGTGAGAATCGAACTCGCATTCTCTAACCAGAGGGTCTCCAGTATACGCCAGCACGCTTTTAACCATTCAGCCACGGAGAATTAAACCTTACTTTTTACAACCGATATTTCGCGTTTGTTGATGTTTACAATTGAGATCTCGTCGTCTCGTTTTTAAAGTTGGGATTAGCGTTGACATGTCTGTCTGTCTGTCTGTCTCACTCTTCAGTATAATCACGCAAGTTATTTCAGCAGGTTCCCGAGCACCCGAATACTCGAGTTATATTTCTTTTCGTATTTTTTGACGACATTTCAAGAGAAAAGAAAACAACTCTTGTGTCAACCCGACACGTTCGTTCTTTCTATTTTTTTTATCTGTTGTTTATTTGTCTGTTTGTTTGTTCTGCTAAGAATCCTGACATTCCCGAAAACGCTACACAGAAAAAAAAAACAGTTCTGTTTAGTCACTCAACACAAACCACACGTGATCAACGTCTTTCAGCAGCATGCTGTGTTGGGATGATCAATTAAAAAAACAAGTGATCGATGGATGAGTTAATCGCTAAGCTTTTTGTTGAATCACTAAAAAGGCCAATTGTTCAGAAAAAAACGATATTCAGCGCCAACAGACACAAACATATGATCAATTAAGCACAAACTTTCATTATAAAATTGAAGCCCTTCATAAAAAAACGGGTGACGTGGGAAAAGTCAAGAGAACAAAGAAACACTATTTTTCTCAAGACATAGCAAGGGATAAATGTTAAAATTGTCAAGGCTCTTAGCTTCATTGATACATCCTGTACACATGAAAGATACATGCATAGCCAGTCAGCCAAGCAGAGTCCCTTAAACCTATGTTAACCTACGTTGACAGATTTTGATTGACGGGTTCTAATTAGCAACAGTAAGTTGAAAAACTAACATGTCTTGTATAATACCCGTCTAAAACCCTGTAGTATCTGGAAAATCATGAGAGTTACCCAAGGCGACCATCCGGAATACTTCACCGAATTTTCACGGACAATTGACGATGATTTCAATGCCCCTTGATCGTATTCTCTCTTTTATTTTATTTTCTTTTTCTTGTCGACCGAGTTCAGACGTTCTCCTTTAGCGAGTATCTTTATGCTTCACCCTCTATCCTTTTGCGTAGCCCTATTCTGCTTCTACCGCCCAACCCCATACTGCCATCTTCGCACTATTCGTGGTGCGATTCCATCCTCATCCTCTCTTCTATCTTCACCCTTTCTAACGTAAAATGTTCATTTTTAAAGTGTGACGGACTGAAGAAAGCGGGACAGACAGATCAACACCCTGCTTATCATAATGTAGATTGAAGGGTGAATTCTACGCTTCATCATCATCAGCATCAGTCTTTTAACGTCCATCGCTGGACATAGACCTTCTCCAGGATTCACCACAATTTTCTATCATGGAGATCGCAAATTTGTCCAGTTCATCTCTCCATCTTGTATTTTGCCGGCCTGGGTTTCTTATGTGATCTCTGGGGATCCATGTTGTGAGTCGTGATGTCAATCAGTCGTCTGTCAATCGGTTGTCTTTCATTCTTGCAACATGGCCTGCCCATTGCCATTTAAGTTTTCTAATAGATTCTATGATGTCTCAGACTCCTGTTTTCTTCCTTATATACTGTGCTGTCTTATGATCTCTCCACGTGAGGTTGAGCATAATTCTCTCATGTGCACGTTGCATGCTTCTCAGTTTGTTGTATACTCTTCTATTTAGGATAATTGGGATCGTCTTGTTTTTGAAGGTTGAGCTTGCTCTGCCAAAGGCTTGCCATCCTAGGGTGATTCTTGGCTTGATCTCTAACTCTTTTGTGGGTTTCATGGAGATTCGTTGTCCTAGGTAAATGTAATGGTCTACTTTTCCAAGTTTTGCATCTTCAATATCGACAGTTATGTCCTTATTCTTGATGTGATTGTTACACATGAATTTTGTTTTATTGAAGTTCATGTGTAGGCCAACTCTTTTGCTTTCTTCATTTAGTTCATCTAACATCAGTTGGAAGTCATATAAGTTCTCTGCAAAAAGGACGATGTTGTCTGCAGAGCTTAGGTTGCTCTAATATTCGCCGTCTATTTTGATTCCTCTATTTTCCCAGTCCAGATTTCGGAAAATCATCTCAAGGCAGGCTGTAAAGAGTTTGGGTGAGCTGGTATCACCTTGTCCTACTCCTTTTTGTATCTGGAATGGTTCAGAGTCCTTATGTAGGCTGAAAAAGGAGTTGCTGTGATTGTATATATGTTGTAGTTCTTTGACGTATATAAAGTCTACACCTTGTAGAGTGATGGTCTTCATGGCTATGGGGATTTCTACAGAGTCGAATACCTTCTACCGCAACTGGCATTTTATATTCTGCTGCTTTCTCTTTCAACTGATTTATTGAATGGAGATCATCCATGGTCGAGTTGTTTCTGCTAAATCCAGCCTGCTCGCGTGGTTGGTTCTCATCTAGTGTTTTAGTGATCCAGTTGGTGATGATATGGATAATTAGCCAACCTTTCTCCTTTATAGGACAGAGTAACAAATGAGGATCGAATTCACGATGAAATTAATGGTCTGTTTGACTGGTGTACTAATCACTACTCGACCGTGATGCGCACATATAAATATTACTAAACTGAACTGGCATAATGCCATCACTGTCGGGCAGCTATTGATGTCGAATTTACTACAGCACAGATGATCTGCGAGTTCAGCTTGGTATAAGGAACTCAATGGCAAGTTTCCCTGATATATATATATATATATATATATATATATATATATATATATGAGAACAATAATGAAGTACAAAACTGATGTGTATATATGCGTCAATGAATTAACAAATTCTCGCTTGGAAAAATGGTCGATACCCTTAGTAGAGCAGTTATAAAATGAGTAAATATTTTTTCAATGGCACATTACAGATTGTACATATTGTTCCACTTGATAAATTGAACAAAATGTACATACATATATATGTGCGTGTGTGTGTGTGTGTCTAAAATAGAGACAGACAGATAGATAGATAGATATGGAGAGAATGAATTTAGCCAAAATATTGGCCTTCCAACGATGAATCATCCATCAGGAGAGAATCGTGCTCAGCATCACATGGAGAGATCACAAGACAGCACATCATATTAGAAAATAAACAAGTGTCAGAGATATCATTAAAAAAAACAAAATATTAGAAAACTCAAATAGCAATTGACTGGTCATGTTGCAAGAATGGCAGACGACCGCTGTACATCATGACGTATTGTGTGGACCCCTTTAGATCACGTGTGAAACTGCAAGACGAGTTCAGAAAGTATTCGATCCACGGCGCCCACGGGTAACAGATTTGGCGAATCATGAGGAAGGTCCGATTCAACGATGTGCGTTAAAGAAGTTGTTGTTGTTGTTGTTGTTGTTGTTGTTGTTGTTGTTGTTGATGATGATGATGATGATGATGATGATGATGATGATGATGATGATGGTGATTTGATACAACTGTCGTCATTTTTAACTCCATGGGTACATAAGTATTGAGATAAATAACGGTGTATTTTCTATTATAGTACCCATCGCTCAGTGTAACTGACCCCTTCCAATTAACCCTCTCCAAACAGCCAATCGTTGATTGTCAAATGCCTCCTTAAAGTACAAGACATAAGACAATGAATAAACAAACCAACATTTTGCCAGTGACGAAATAAATTCTTTCCATGTTATTGAAATTTTCAGAAACACACTTTTCTTCTAATAGCTGCACCCTGTGGAAGCAATAGAGTTGTGACGTCATCAGCCTACATCTGGTTCCAGAGGGGCTCGAAGCATCATAGGAAAATCCTGCCTTTTTCTTTCTTTGTCATTTTTTTCATTATTAAGACTGAAATTTTACTTAGTTTGTTTATACTTAATAAAAAGTTTCGATAGATTTTTTGACATTGATCAATTTTTATTCGTTTTTCCCCTGAAGATACGAACAAAAAATGTTTACGCTTTTAAAAACTGAACAGAAGGTTAGCATATTTAGAGTCCAGATCTACCATTTCTACCATTTAGCAGCTAAAACGATGAACTGATTTCCATGAAATGTTTAAAATTCATTTTTAGTAAACTTTGCTCGGAAATGGGTACTTCTAAAAGGAAACGTATCAAGTATTTTAAAATTCTTTCGGTGAAGATACTTATCAGCGATTTGAATCAACAAGGCCAAAATTTTAAAAGAATAAATTGAAGGATAGAGAGAGAGATGAAAATTAGATACTGTTGAATCGGATTTGTTTTGAAAGATTGATTTAGAACTTCTTTTTACACTATTTAAGGGTGTTTGGTCAATGTGGAAAAGGTTTATGTAAAAACGAGGGATTTATGTAAAAAACAATGGTGTCATGGGGGGTGCTCGGAGGGGGCAAGGTTAAAAACAGGCGGTTAGAAAAAAGTTGGACGGATCCAAAAAGAGTTGGGGGCTGGTGTGAAAGAAAAGAGAGGTCTTATTTTCAGATTATAGGAAGTTTGAAAGGAGAGGTATAATCTTAAAAATGGGGGAGTGGTTAAAGAAAAAGGGGGTTATTGTTAAAAGGGGAGGGCTGATGTTCAAAGATTGGGTAAATAGAAAAAAGTTGTTGATGGGTTTGAAAAGGGGGAGGGGGTCAATGTTAAGAAGGAGAAGAGTTCGTCTTCGGTTTTGACCCATAAAAGGGAAAACAAACCCGTTCTGCTCAATTGCTGTGGGTGATGTTTGAAGAGAAGGAGGTGATGTTAAAAAGGAGGAAAGTTCCCCCAGATTTTGATCAATAAAAAAAAACTCTTCTGGATCTTCGTCTTGCTTGCCGGCTATGTACGTGTGCATCATGCGTACAGGCCGAACTAATGGCGCTAGAGGGCTGAAAAAATTCGACATCTAATTTGTTTTTCGAGAATTCTGCCCCAAATCAATGTGCACGTGCACGTGTGTTTATCTTTGAGGGAGGTCAATTCTCAATGTAACTTTATGCTAAATTAGTCCCTCATTTTATGTCCGGTAGCATTCACGCTTGTTTTTGTTTTTTAAAATTCGAGCTCTCCTTTCGTGATCACTGCCTAACAAACGGCGAGAGAAGTACCTCATTTAGGGACCAATATTTTTTTTCCAAATTTCAATCGATCACCCCCAACACAGTACGACGGTTTCTTTCCTGTGGTCAACCAGACCTGTTTTTGTTTCTCTATTCAAATTCAACAACGTGACTCATTTGTTTGCAATTTTGACAGCTACAAGTTGTTGCGACACGTGTTTCGTCAGCACCGTTAGATGATGGAGACAACGCAAGTGTGATATTGGACTAGTCTCAGGCAAACGGATGGATTCTGTCTGTGTGGAAAATAACCTCATCGTATTCAGAGTTCATCATTGATATCCATGTTTCTGGACCGAAACCTATTGAAGCGAATACTTCGTTAGAATCATCAGCTCGAGAAGCATTACGTTCTAATCTGAGATCGTGTTTCAAAATGTGTCCAACTTCATGATTAAACATCGTTGTTGTTATTTCAAAAAACCTTTCATAAAAATGAATTATATCAGAAACTGTCACCGAGAGTGTCATCATAAGTTTCTTCAGTTTTCAAGGTGGGCTATGTATGTATATATAACATTTTCAGACCGCACCAATCGAGCTAGAGGTCCGAAGATTTAATCATCAATTCCTTATTATGAATAGTAAAAGCGTTTTTTTTTGTTTTTTTTTCAAACCCCTACCCCAATTGGTTTTTAATGAAGGGATCAGTTTCCGATGTAAGCTAAATCGATCGGTTACTTTGTGTCCGCTTGTCCTATTTTCTTTTAATACAAATCAGACTTTTTTCAGTGATCACCCCCAACACAGCAAGC
Source organism: Thysanoteuthis rhombus (assembly GCA_963457665.1). NCBI lineage: Eukaryota > Metazoa > Mollusca > Cephalopoda > Oegopsida > Thysanoteuthidae > Thysanoteuthis > Thysanoteuthis major. The sequence continues at coordinate 3,779,046 of OY735223.1, forward strand.
TGTCAAAAGACGTTGGTCATGTGACAGTCTCTATAGAGGGAATAATCTCGCTTTACATTGAATCGACAAAAACAATGCAATAATAAAAGTGAATGTTTCACTTAGAGCCTCATTCTCGATGATGTAGAAAAAAAACGATTTTTCACGTGGAAAAAAGCGAATAGATGGGTCTGGACAGAAAAGACCAACAGGTACACAACACGTACACCCATGACACACCCTTGCCACACCCACAAAGACAGAAGCTGTCGCTCACATAATAATATTCATTTATGATAAAAGCTGATTTATTTCTGTTCTCAGGACTTACTTGAACGAAAGCTCCTCAAAATTCATCTCCTTGTTATCGGAAAATGGAAAACTTGAGCTGATGGCCGGAAACAAGGCGGTCAGTCCAAACGGCAAGGTACTTGACACTATTCTGGGAAAAATTGACGAAAAAATTGAAAATGCCTTTGGAACTTTTTTGATGGTAAGTAAATCATTGTATGTTCTCAAGTCGAAGTATTTCTATCACATTCCAGTCCAAAACTGGAGTTGACTTTGCTTTTCAATCGTAACAGGGACTTCCCAATGGAGTATGGAGTCCGGTGACGAAGTCCCGGTTTCTGTTACATGTATCAACTTACTGATCCTCGTAAGTCTCAAGTCAACCCTAATCACATAGCTTCTTCATCATCATCATCATCATCATCATCATCATCATCATCAGTCTTTTAGCGTCCATCGATGGACATAGACCTTCCCCAGGATTTGCCACACTTCCCTATCATGGGTGGCGCGGAGCCAGTACTTCCTGAACTTGTCTAGCTCGTCTCTCCATCTAATATTCTGCCGGCTTCGGTTGCACATGTGGTCTCGGGGGATCCATGTCGTGAGTTGTAGCGTCCATCGATTGTCTGCCATTCTTGCAACATGGCCCGCTCACCCCCATTTGAGATTTTTAATGGATTCTATGAGCTTAGAGTGCGCTCAATTAACTGCCGAGTGTACAATGAAATTTGTCTGAATAAAGAGTTTTCTATATTCTTCGCTCATACAGGGAATCAGACCTCGGATCTTTGGCATTTGAGGCAGATGTGCATGTGGAGTATTGTACTATCTGAGTTAACTTATTCTATGAAGGAACCTCTTAATTTTTCCTGATGTCCATCAATGAATTTTTGTTAAAAAATCGAAACAACAAAGACGACAAAAATACTCCAACCAAAACACATAAAATGATTAAACAGCAGATCTAACACAATTCAGATTAGGTGACCCGTACTTCTGAGAAACTTTTCCAGATTTCATTTATGAATTACGCACACTCATAAAAGTAGCCAAGATACTCAGATACATGCGTACAAACACTCAACAAGCAAACAGATAAATTTTCCGACGATATCAAAATTTCGGCCAAATTTTCAGACGATATCACAGATACCAACAAATTTTCAGAAAATATCGCAGATAAAAATAAATTTTCAGACGATTTCTTAGATTCAGACTATTTTTCAGAGAATATTACCAACGCAGCACCACCCTCGGGAATCAAATTACGAACGATAACCCAACCGTCTGAGCTGCAGCTTTCTGCCAACGACTTCGATGTTAGGAGAGAAAACGCCCATGGGTAAACAGAAAAGAAGTCATTCTTCATCATGATTACGCACGTTCTTGTATTGTTTGTTTAAGCGGAGATCGCATATAAGTATTTGTCTGAAGAAAATGATTCTTCCCTCAGACTTTTCTGATCTTGCTCTGACTCTCCTTTGTTTGGAAGTTTGTCAAACTATGGACACAGATTCTATTTATATCAATTATTCTCCAATTAGAGATCAAAATCTGAAGGATCTTGCAGATCTTGGAGGAAAGTAATTTGGCCAGAACTCTAGTTGAGTTTAAAAAAAAACTTGAAACATTTGACAGGAATTTCGTCACAACCTAATTTGATACAAGAAGAATTAGCATGTATTGAAGAAAATAAATTACCGAATTATTCAATATATATACACATATACAATTATGGATTGCATTATATCTATATATATATATATATATATATATATATATATATATATATATATATATATATATATATATATATATATATATATATGTGTGTGTGTGTGTGTGTGTGTGTGACGATTTGAGAACATTACAAAATCATAAATTTTTCATGTATTTTTTCATTTCTGATTATACATTTCGCATCATTTGGGAGTACATATTGAACAGAACGGATTGAATTATTTTTAATATATTTAGATATATGATGTCCACTGTTGTTATGGGGACCACGTGATACTATCACTTTGAATAATTTGAAAAGAAATGTATAGGGCCCAACATTGCAATGGGATATCATCACACAGTTACCGTAACATTTTTTTAAATAACTAAATCCGACGTGACAACTTGTATAAATTACAGGAAATTATTTCCACTCATAGAGAAATATATATATATATACATTTGTGTGCATCTCTCTCTCTCTATATATATATATCTATATACATCTATCTATCTATCTATCTATCTATCTATATATATATATATATATATATATATATATATATATATAAGCGAAGATGAAGAGTAAGAAATGAATAACTCTTAAAGAGTAAAAAAACCTTTAATCTTGATAACTGCGACACCCAGAACTCCAATGAGAAAACTGAAGATTTGTGGCTTTCGTAATGGACAAAGTTATGGCCTAAACTCACAATGCTTCAGCAGCAGCAGCAGCAGCCTTCTAGCGTCCGTTGAGGGACGTAGACCTTCCCCGGAATTCGTCAGACCTCTCTATCATGGACTTTGTGGAGCCAATACCTTCTAAACTTTCAATTCCATCATATTATCTTATATTTAAACAGGTACAGGCGTATGATTGCAGGGGATCCACGTTGGGAATCATGATGTCCATAAGTTGTTTGACTTTCTAGCAACATGACCAGCCCATTGCCGTTTTAGTTTTCTTATGGATAATACGATTTCCCTGACCCCTGTTTTATCTCTAATATACTGCCCTGTTTTGTGATCTCTCCATGAGATTTTCAGCATGATTCTCTGCTGCACACGTTGCATGGTTCTCAGTTTAAGAGTCAGTCTTTTTGGTCAGGTTCCATGTATCAGTCCTATAGGACTGTTACCTACAAAGAACAAAAAACAAATCATTAGAATTCATGCTTAATAAACTTTTGTCATCAATATTAAAATCTAAGGAATGTATCGAGTTCTGTGCAGTAGTCTTGTCAAACGATTTCTCACGTATGTTTTTTGAGGTAATTAAACGAGTAGAGGCCTACTCCATGTTTTATATACGTATATCCCAACTCTGGAATGGAGCACTCTGGTGGATGGGGAACTGAGCGTATGTAAATATATCGTCTAATTCGGTCCTACTGATCATCCAGTTCTGCGTAGGGCAGGGGTAGAACACCTGCCTCTGAGTCTGAAGCGAAAGTTTCGATCCTACCTCGCTGGAAGAGGTATTGGATAGTTTATACCTACACTGAATAGTTGTAATACAACGGAACAGTTTTCTGTGGATGATACAATTATTAATTATGTATCTATTCGTAAGAAAGCCCTGTTTCAAAATATCAAATGATGTATATTATACGATATATTATGATAATACCTTGTAGAGAATAAACTGGATGTATGACATTAGCAATCTATTAGAATCATAGCTGAAAGGGAGATGGGCTTTGATAAAAACTACTTGAGTGCCATGTTAATAAAACTATTTTATTTTTAAAATCCCTGAGACAGTTCCATGGTAAACAACTGATGACCTCAATAAGAGAAAATTCTCATAAAGTACCATAATAACAAAGTTTATGTAAAACATAAAGAAACACTTGAGAAAATTATATAAATTACATTAACAGTTATTGGGATATAAGGGACTGAAGTGGCGCAAAATTTATTTTTTGGAAATATTTTTTTACGTTGTGTGTCTAACGCTGTAAAGCTTTCTATTATATATATATATATATATATATATATATATATATATATATATATATATATATATATATATATGTATGTATATATATATATATATATATATACACGGTAAATGTGGTACAAATCAGGCTAGCAGTATAACATAATATAATAATATATCAATAATATAAAGCTACTTCTGAAATGCAATGGATTTATTTGATAGAGTGCTCAATGCATACAACATTTTACTGATGGAGTCAAGTTGTTTTAGAGTAGAGCTGGAAATAAATAGTAGATTGTAGATTCGCTACACAAACTAGCTTATGTTTCTGCCCTCTCAGGGCCTCATCAGGCAGATCCTCATGAGGCCCGAAGAGGGCAGAAACATGAGCTAGTTTGTGTAGCGAATCCACAATCTACTATATATATATATATATATATATATATATATATATATATATATACATATATATATATATATATATGTTTGCCTATACATATATATTTGCCTATATATATATATATATATATATATATATATATATATACATATATATAATTGTGTCATCCACAGACAGCTGTTTCGTTGTATGACAACTCTTCAGTGAGACTATAGGCTATCCAATATCTCTTCCAATAGCACAAGATAGGATCAAAACCTTTGCTTCAGACCCAGAGGCAGATATAAGGTAGATATTCTACCCCTATTCCACCCTTGCCCTACGCAGACCAGTACAGTCAGTTGGACCGAAGTAAGCGATACATTTACTTACGCACAGTTTCCCATCCACCAGAGCACTCCATTCCAGAGTTGAAAGAGCATTGCATATATATATATATATATATATATATATATATATATATATATATATATATATATTGATAAAATGACGATTCAACAGTGCATAATAATTCAAGAGAAAGAACAGGTGTTACATTGCGGGATATTTTTATCATAATGAGAAAAATTTCGAGATGTGACACCTGTTTTTCTTCTCTTGAATTTCTCTTCACCTTTTGATTGTCATTTTACCTACATTGTGTTACTTCACATTCACATAACACACACAGACACACACACACACACACACACACATATATATATATATATATATATATATAATTCTATGAACTATTGTGTCCTTAGCAAAACTAATATCCAAGTCCTGGTCTGTGAGATTGGCCTACAGACTATTGCTCTACGGCATGTCCCACGTGTAGATATTTCTGATCTATGGAATCTACGTATGTATAGCTCTTTAGGTTAAATATTAAAACAAGCAAATTTTAAAAAAAAGAATAATGAAAATAATTTTAAAAACTACGACATACAAACTAAAGACTGCATGTATACGAAAAATTGCTGGAGACTAACTAAAAAAGCCCTTGAATTTTATTAAGAGGCAGGTTTCATCTGATTCAACTTGAAAAAAAAACTGCGATTAAAGCAGTATCTGTAATTATATGATTATTCATGTTCATCGCTTCAGTTTTCTCGCCTTTGTTTTCTATTTGCTTGCCTTATTTTTTAATTCACTTGCTGTATCTTTCAAAGTGTTTGTCCTTGTTTTTAATTTTCTCGCGGTAGTCTTTAATTTGCATGTCGTAGTTTTTTTATTTCTTATCAAAAAACCCGTCATGTGATAAATTGATGAGAACACGTGATAGACGAAAAGCTTTAGCAAAAATACAATAAGAGAGGCCCAGGATTAGCCGGGCAGAAGGTCAGGTGTAAGCACGTGATCTAATATATCCCATCTCTTGATGGCAACACTATTAGCCTCATTTTGGGCTGAAAAATGGCCGCTTTTCCGCTAAGTTCGAGTCATATGCATTGTAAGCAGGAGAATTTCGCATAAATCTTTTTTTTCGATCTGGTAAATAACTTTTCAAGTTCGATAAACGAGTGCCTTGTCCATACTGTATTGAAGGTTGATGACAGCGTAGTCTCTATTCATAAGAAGTGACTATAAGCAGTATATATACAACATTCCAAGCTTCTTCTGTACGAATTTTTTTCTTGCAATAGTATGTGAAAAAATGTGTTTTTCAGGCTGGTTAGAAAGTTATGATTTGGGCTACTTGGTATGCTGTAGTTATATTAAATTGAGACAAAGTGAAAAAAAAACACCTGTAAAATATGTAATATTATTTACTTAATAACTGGACTCAGTGGCAGTTATACTAAAGTTGAACTAAGTCACTATAAAAAAACACATGAGAAAATCATGCTCAACTTTACATTGATCGAACGCCCTTTAATAGTGTAAAAAGAAGTTTCAAATCAATCTTTCAAAACAAATACAATTCAACAGTATCTAATTTCCATCTTTCTTTCTATCCTTTGATTTATTTTCATTAAATTTTGGCCTTGTTGATTCAAATCGCTGATAAGTATCTTCACCGAAAGAATTTTAAAATACTTGATACGTTTTCCTTTTCGAAGTACCCATTTCCGAGCAAAGTTTACTAAAAATGAATTTTAAACATTTCATGGAAATCGGTTCATCGTTTTAGCTGCTAAATGGTAGAAATGTTAAGATTCTCAGATCTGGGCCCTAGATATGCTAAGCTTCAATTTTTAAAAGCGTAAACATTTCCTGCTCGTATCTCCCGGGGAACAACGGATAAAAATCGATAAATGTCAAAAAATTTATCGAAACTTTTTATAAAGTATAAACAAACTAAGCGAAATTTCAGTCTTAATAATGAAAGAAATGACGAAGAAAGAAAAGGCAGGATTTTCCTATGTTGTTTCGAGCACCTCTGGAACCGGATGTAGGCTGATGACGTCACAACTCTATTGCTTCCACAGGGTGCAGCTATTAGAAGAAAAGTGTGTTTCTGAACATTTCAATAATATGGAAAGAATTTATTTCGTCACTGGCAAAATGTCAGTTTGTTTATTTATTGACTCATGGCTTGTACTTTAAGGAGGCATTTGACAATCAACGATTGGCTGCTTGGAGAGGGTTAATTGGAAGGGGTCAGTTACACTGAGCGATGAGTACTATAATAGAAAATACGCCGTTATTTATCTCAATACTTATGTACCCATGGAGTCAAAAATGACGACAGTTGTATCAAATCAACATCATCATCATCATCATCATCATCATCATCATCATCATCATCATCAACAACAACAACAACAACAACTTCTTTAACGCACATCGTTCGATCGGACCTTCCTCATGATTCGCCAAATCTGTTACCCGTGGGCGCCGTGGATCGAATACTCTCTGAACTTGTCTCGCAGTTTCACATGTGATCTAAAGGGGTCCACACAATACGTCATGATGTACAGCAGTCGACTGCCATTCTTGCAACATGACCAGTCCATTGCTATTTCAGTTTTCTAATGTTTTGTTTTTTTTAATGATATCTCTGACACTTGTTTATTTTCTAATATGATGTGCTGTCTTGTGATCTCTCCATGTGATGCTGAGCACGATTCTCTCCTGATCGATGATTCATCGTTGGAAGGCCAATATTTTGGCTAAATTCATTCTCTTCATATCTATCTATCCATCTATCCATCTATCTATCTATCTGTTTGTCTCTATTTTACACACACACACACACACACACATATATATCTATATCTATCTATATATCTATATCTATCTATATATCTATATCTATCTATCTATCTCTCTCTCTCTCTCTCTCTATATATATATATATATATATATATATATATATATATATATAATGTTAGTATTGTTACGTTTATTTGAACACCCTATTTAGTGGAACGGAATGTACAATCTGTAATATGTCATTGAAAAAAATATTTACTCATTTTATAACTGCTCTACTAATTGTATTTTTTAAACTGATATTTTCCCAATTCATTAACACATATACACACATCAGTTTTATATTTCATTGTTGTTCTCATATATATATACACATATATATATATATATATATATATATATATATATATATATATATATATATATATATATATATATATATATATAGTTTAGGAGTAGTTTGTATCAAGCTAAACTCGCAGATCATCTGCACTGTAGTAGATTCGACTTCAATAGCTACCCGACAGTCATGACATTATGCCAGTCCAGTTTAGTAATATCTATATGTGCGCAACACGGTCGAGTAGTGATTAGTACACTAGTCAAGCAGACCATTAATTTCATCGTGAATTCGATCCTCATTCGTTGCTCCATCCAATAGAGGAGAAAGTTTGGCTAATCATCCATATCATCACCCACCGGATCACAAAACACTAGATTAGAACCAGCCACGCGAGCAGGCTGGATTTAGAAAATAACTACTCGACCATGGACGATCTCCATTCAATAAATCAGCTGAAAGAGAAAGCAGCAGAATATAAAATGCCAGTTGCGGTACAAGGCATTTGACTCTGTAGAAATCCACATAGTCATGAAGGCCATCACCCTACAAGGTGTAGATCCTGTATACGTCAAAGTACTGCATCATATATACAATCATAACAATTCCTTTTTCAGGCTACATAAAGACTCTGAGCCCTACCAACTCTAAAAAGGAGTAAGACAAGGTGATACCAGCTCACCCAAACTCTTTACAGTCTGCCTTGAGATGATCTTCCGAAATCTGGACTGGGAGAATAGAGGAATCAAAATAGATGGTGAATGTCTGAGCGGCCCAAAATTTGCAGACGACATCGCCCTTTTAGCAGGGGAACCTATTTGACCTCCAACTGATGTTGGATGAACTAAATGAAGAAAGCAAAAGAATCGGCCTACACATGAACTTCAGTAAAACAAAAGTCATGTGCAACAATCGCATCAAGAATAAGGACATAACTGTCAAAACTGAAGATATAAAACCGGGAAAGTAGACCACTACATCTACCTAGGACAACGAATCTCCATGAAACTCACGAAAGAGGAAGAGATCAAGCGAAGAATCACCCTAGGATGGCAAGCCTTTGGCAGAGCAAGCTCAACCTTCAAAAACAAGACGATCCCAATAATCCTAAACAGAAGAGTATACAACCAATGTATCCTCCCGATAGTCACTTATGGAGCCGAAACATGAAACCTAACCAAGAGACAAACCCACAAACTGAGAAGCATGCAACGAGCACAAGAGAGAATCATTCGCAACCTCACATGGAGAGATCACAAGACAGCACAGTATATCAGGAAGAAAACAGGAGTCCGAAACATCATAGAATCTATTAAAAACTTAAATGGCAATGGGCAGGTCATGTTGCAAGAATGGCAGATAACCGAGGGACATCACGACTCACAACATGGATCCCCTGTAGTCACATGCAAAACTGAGGCCGACAATATATGATCGTGAGATGAACTAGACAAACTAAGAAAATACTAGCTCCGCGAAGCCCACAATAGAGGATTGTAGCAAATCCTAGGGAAGGTCTTTGTCCAACGATAGATGTTAAAAGAATGATGATGATGATGATGATGATGATGATGAAAGGTAATATTGCTTCCAGGGTTCTGGGAGAAAGAGAGAGGAGTCAGCGTGTATGTTACAGCGGGACCCAGGAATCCCAAGAGAGTTAAAAGTGATCTGAAAGCTTCTGAGCCTTCCGAACCTTTTTGAGTCTTGTTAGCAAAACCAAATAAAGAATATCATCTTAGCAGTTCGACTGACTCAGGAAGAGTATCTATTGAAAAGTATACAAACAAATACCCAATTTCGGAACACCAGAGATTATCGGTGACACACTACCAAGTCATGACAACTTCCAGAAAGCTCTGCTCCAAGTCGATACGATATGTTGAAATAGGTTGGGCCAATTGTTTACCGGCGAGCAAATATATTATCCTTCTAGGATAATAGCAAATGAAACAGGATGGCTCAATGACGAGGGTGTTCGTGTAGTGTGTGAGTTGAGGAGGTGAAAATAGTTCTGCCTCGCCTTATAAAATTCCTTTAAAAAAAAACGTGTCTTCAATACAAGTTTTCTCACTCTTTTGAATGTCAAGTGGTAAACCCGTAAAACAGAATCCCGGATTCAGTGGTAGAGTTAAGTACCCCCAAACCTTTAAAAACAGATTTGACCCGCATTGGGCTAACAGCAGATCCATCCGCACACATGAAGTGTATTAAAAGTATCAGACATAAACCTATTCAAAAGACCCTAAAGGCCTAATCTGATCTGATGTCATGTATCATTATCACTGATAACGCGGTGAGCATTATTTGAATATTTTCATTTTCTTTCTTTTGAAAGACACGGTCGGATGATGCAGGAATCAGCGAAGAGGAGTTGGCCATGATGAGTCCAGCTGATTTGGTCACAATTCTAACCAAGACAGAAAAAGACGAAATCTCCCAAGTTACCAAAAAGCCAGTTGGGCAAAGGAAAAAGTTGAAGGTAATTGATTCATATTCATCGATTGATTGATTATCTAAGCATAATTTGAGAAATGTCAGTTTGTTTGCGTGTGTGTATGCACAGAGATAACCCGGCGAACGTACGAAATTGATATTCTCCTCATATGTTGGTCAGTCCACTGGATATTGGAGCGTGAAGTTTCAACTCGTTTTGCACAGAGGTTCTCAAATTACAATTTTAAAAAATCTGCACTGAAATAAATCATATATTTTGTGATCATAAGGAAGTGACGTTTCTATGACGCAAAATGCGTCTCTTATCATTTCGAAATGATTCAGGAAGAGAATTGTGTGTGTGAGAGAGAGAAAGAGAGAGAGAGAGAGAGAGAGAGAGAGAGAGAGAGAGAGAGAATGGGTTTTTCCGTGGGATTTTTCAATAGAAAGAAATTAAATCAAACTATATTTCGATGACGTAACAGTATTTGAAAAAAATGTCTTGATTTTCATTACGATCAACGATAATATTTCTGATTTTGATTGTTGCTATTACTAACATAAATGATACAAAATGAAAACGTCTTTTTATCAATTCAAAATTAAAACTCCTGCAGATTTTCATGAAACCAGGCGCACTTTTTGAACAGGTATATCCATATTCAACTGATTTGTTAATCAGGTCCCTCAGAAGAAATGGCGGTAATATTAGAGACCGTCAACCAAAACTGTCAGCATTAAAATCAATTCTTTTCAGTTTTCAACTTGGTCTCGTTACCTGGATATATATATATGTGTGTATATATATATATATATATATATATATATATATATATATATATATATATATATATATATATAGCGCGTATAGGCTGCACCAATGGAGCTAGAGGGCTACAAATTTGAAAATTTACTCCCTATCATTTAAAAAAAGTCTTTTTTCTGTTTTTAGATATACCCCCCCCCTAAAAAAAAAAAGATTTTAGTTTGAGTAAATGTAATGCTATGCTTAATTGGCCCTTTATTTCTTGGATCATTCATATATTTCTTTCTTTTTTTTTTTTTGAAAATACAGACTTTCTAAATGATCACTGCCGAACAAAAGGCGAGAAAAGTAACTTGATCATTGATCACTTTTTCCATTTTTTAGTTGATCATCCAAAATACGGCATGCTGCCAAGAGATGGTTTCTGTCGCAGGACTAACAGAAGCTGTGTATCTTTATTGATTAATTTTCCCTTTGATTGAACTTTTCTTTCTGAACAGCAGGAATGGAATCGCAGCTCCATGTCTGACTTTCTACCCCTGTCTTCGAGATCGGATGGGCTTCCAAACCGGGGCGTCAAGGTTATCTCCCTTTATCTCCATATACACATTAACATTAACAACTCCGTCGTTTCCTGCTGATACTAACAACTGACCTACTACTAACAGTAATCTCACCACACTAGAGGAAAGCTCTGTGTGTGTGTGCGTGTGTGTATGCGTGTGTGCGTGCGTGCGTGTGTGTGTGCGTGCGTGCGTGTGTGTGTGTGCGCGCTCGTGCACCGGTTCGGAAGTGCGATTGGCGTAGCTGTGAACGGCTTGGACAGTGGAATCGACGACCCGAGTTCAAACCCCGGTTGGAGCTGGCTATTTATGCTTTGCACTAATGCCCCAGCGAAAGGCATTGATCCATCTCCCCCTTTTTATGGGGCATATTGGGCTCTCTATTTTTTAAGATGCAACTGGTCTTAGAGAAGGACATCTCAGATTCCGAACCAACGAGTGGAGTCCCATTAAGACGATAAACCGTTCAATTTGACTTTCTAATGCTGAGTTTGAAGTTGTTTTGATCAGCTGTTCTCGAAAGATCTAATAAACATAAATATTTTCTCATGTCGGCCATAAAACGAAAACCCAAGGACGCTTTTCCTCTCTTAGTTTTACTGTTGTAACACGTTTAAAAATGATAGTTCCATATCAAACACAAAAACTGAACGGTTTATAGTTTTTATAAATTATCTCCCTTGACTTATGTTTTTTTTTTACTTACTAGTACTGGTTAGACACAATTACATACAATTCCTGATTAACGTCTTGATTAAGTTCTTAAAAACAATGACTTTAATTGAAACAACGTTGAGTTAGACCGATTTTACCTTAGACACAATTACATTGATAAGGGTTATTTGACCTATTGCTGTGTAGGGATTTTGCGACTAAGTTATGACAAGTCAGGAACGTCATTTAATTCCTAATTTCACCTTTTTGTTGCCTCCTATCGATCGTCTCTGACTATACATGTATCCTCTTGCTAGCTGTGAGAATAGGATTTGTTTTATCGACGAGGCTCCCAGTGTATACTTAAAAAATCACGGATTATAAATCTTTTATCTTAAATTACAAATCTAAATTTAATTGTAAAATATATAAATTGGCAATAGATCTGAATTAAGATATTAAATGTCTAAATTGTCAACACTGAAAGGAAGTAAGCAAAACACTCCGAAGCCTTAGTTTCGTACAATTGACTGAAACTATTCTATATGACATTTATCGCAGACTGCTCCACACACCATAAAGTCCGGTCCTTCACCTTAGGAGAGGACACTGCCCTAGTCAATATAAAGAGGAATCGTCTTGATTTGATTATCAGTTAGTCCCTAGGCTAGCCACCCATCTGCAAGCTGTCTTCTTTTTCTTCTCTATCTTCTTCCTAAACTTCATTTCAGAATAAGAGAGAGAATGCAAGTTTATTTGATTTTCTTCCTTTTGCATGATTGTCTTGTGTCAAATGCCTTCCTTTTTCCGCCATATTACTTTCCTTTTGATTGTACGTCCTTTACTAATTGTTGTTGATTTTCATGATTACAAGAACAAAATTGCTTGCTTCGTTCGACTTTTGATATTCTAACTCATCAGAATTAATTCTGTTAGATATTTGTCTCCATTAACGAAGACATTTTTCAAGTCTCTATCTTATACATCAGAGTCTTTCTATCATGAGTACGAGTGCCCCTCAAAATACACGGAAGGTTTTTTCTTTCATGTTTATCTACAAAATATCAGTCATGCATAATTCTTACTCAGATAAGTTTATTGAAAGAATGTAATTGTGAGTTTAATAAAACTCATTACATCTATATTGTAAAGTATCAATTGTAAAGTGTATGTGTGTACACTTATGAGTCGACAACTATGTATCAAAGAGGAAAAACAAAGGTATATTCGAAATCAGCAAATCTCATTTAACCTACAGCCTTACATTTCTTGTTTGAATTTTGCGAAATAAAAATTTGTCAATTCTTATGGGGTCTACGTTTGTATTCACATAAAATGCCTTTATTGCTAAAGAAATCAATGAAAACGGCAACATATCAGTGTTAAGGTAATGAGAGGAATACAAAGATAAGATTAGTTTTCTCTTTTCGAATCTTTTTTTCCCCCTTAAATTTCAAGTGTTTCCAATCTATACATGGAAAGTGTCAGTTTTGACAAAAAAGTATTTACGGGTTTCCTTGTACGTTGTGTTGTAGCAAGAAAGCCTTTACTTTCCATTTGTCAAGGATAACCGCTGATGAGAAATTCTCGTTCTTTCAGTGAATGTTCTGGCCCAACCGGTGATTTTATTTAATTTCATGAAATATCTATTTAAAAAAATCATTTGCTCACCAGTGCTGTTTGATTTGGACTTTTTCACCCGGGCAACGCTGGATATCCATGTTTATATTCAGTATTTTGTTAACGAACGTAAACTGTAAAAGTAAGAAATGTTATCACGCTCACTCTGAGTGAGATTCCACTCGATATTTAATGACGCACGAACACCAAGAAAATCGATTTGTGGTTTGCCATGATTTATGATAAATTCTAAACAATCTTCAAGTGTTTTTTTCATTTACGAGGCAATTATTAAAAAAAAGATCCTGATGGCACAGCATTGTATTACACAGAGTTACATAAGTGTAAGGCTGAGTCGTCAGAATTGCCTGATTAGCCATTTTCACTTATTTTCTGAAAAAAAGTTTGATTTCATTTTGATTACATAGACTTTTGATCGTAAAAAAATAGTTGTTTTTATCTTAGTTCCTGAATAAACATTTGATCGAAATTAAACTATGTACTTTCTTTATTTTTTGTTAAAATGGAATTTTGATTTCGCTTTGATTATATGAACTTTAGGTTAAGGAAAAATAGTCGTTCTGTATCCTCGATTTGATCAAATGGAGTTTTGATCGAATCAAAAGTTCGTATTTACTTCTTTTTCGAGAGAAAAGTTAAAACTTCTCAAAATAGTCACTTTCGCCGAATCGGTGAAAATTTAATATTTCCCTCAGGATGTTTTGCGCTCCCCGGACATAATAGACAGAAAAAATATTCAAAAAGGGGTACATAATTCAATGTTTGAGACTCACACCAAGACATGACAGCAAGTGAATCATTGTTCACAACGCACAGTGGTTTTTATCCTTTTTTTCTGTTTTGGCTATGATGGATACTTCTCTATCGTCATATAAAAATCTTTTCTCTTTCTTCTTACAGCATGCTGGTCAAGCTGTGGCAAGTCGGGACGATCACTTGGAATTTCGCCAAGCCCTTCACCAATGTGTTTCTGGTCAGTTGAGCTTACAAATGATCTACTTCCATATTTACCTCACCAAACACGCCGATGAAGACCACCTTCCATTTTTGGATAAAGATCTCTTCTTCTTTTTCGAATGCCAGAAAGTCAAGGTAAGACCAGACAGGCATCTTCGACGAAAAAACCTGGACGCACTTGAAACCGTTAACCAAAAAACTATCTCCAAAACTGTCAACATAGGCTTTTCTTTCAGTCAATTTGGCTGGCTATGTATCAGGTCGCACCGAATGAGCTTGAGGGCGGGAAACTTCAACAGTTACTCCTTATTATGTCAGCAAAAAACTTCTTTTTTTAAAAATCCCACCTTAAAGAGGTTTTTGCGAAGGTTCAGTTTGCAATGTAAGTTTATGCTAAATTTGCCGCTATTTTGTGCACGATTGTTTTGGGAAAATTCAGACTTTTTTGGGATTACTGCCCAACAAAAGACAAGAAAAGTAACTTATTCATTATCAATCTGTCTTACTATGATTTAATCGATCACCCCAACAGAGTATGCTGCCAAAAGACGTTGGTCATGTGACGGTTTTTATTCAGTGACTAACCAAACCTGCTGAACGAAATGGACCCTAACTTCGCAGTTGCATTGTTTTACTACTAATCAGCTCTTTGTAGTAAAAGGAATTCAGGTATTGCGTTTTTTAAATTGCAAACCAAGTGCATAAGAAAAGACCATGCTTAATATCACATGTAGAGACCAAAGCACAGCACAGTTTATTAGACAAAAACGCGACTCATATCATAGAATCCATTAGAAAACTCAAACAGCAAGAATATCACACATTACAACCCACAATACGTATTACCACAGATCATATACGAAATCGTAGCCGGCAAAAAATTTGCTGGCCTGACGAATTAGACAAGTCCAGAAATTATTGGCACTGCAACACCCACGATAGAGAGGTCTTGCGAATCTTGGGGAAGGTCTATACCCGACGACGGACACTGAAAGAGTGACGACGATGAAGATGATGATGATCCTCTATCGTTGGTTCGAAGGAGTGAATACATTTTCCAAAATTCTTAGTGCATTTTATTTTTGATCCTCGTAGTACTTCCAGCCATCATTTGACCTTTCCAAGATTAGTTTGTTTGAAGTCACTCAGCTTAGTCAATTATAGCGTTATAATTATTAAATGCTAGAGTTAACCATAGGATATGCAGGGAGGACCGCTTACTGTGATCATTTTTGGATAAGTTCTTTTAGTTAACAATAACCAGCTACTAACATTAAGCGAAGGATACATGTAGGAAGCCACTTATTGTGATCACGTTGGGATGGGTCATTTAGATAACAATAATCGGTTGCTATTAATTAAAAGGATCAAAACTTTTTTGTGTTTGAGAGTATAGACTATATGTATGGCTTCGGCCATGTAGACAGTAGCTTCGAACCCCAACAAAAGTTTTAATTTTCTAATTCTGCTGTAAAATACTCTAGCTCCATTGGTTCAGCCTATACGCACAGCACACACACACACATACTACTATTACGAAGTGAAAATGATTTTAATATTCCGTAATGAATTGTTTGATAGTTTCTTTACTTATTCGATCGCGCATGCTCCAAAGTAAAATATAATTTTGATATTCTAATAAGTACTTTTGTAGTTTGTTTTCAAACTCATTCCCATGGGTTCAATTTCTATAATAAATCGTATCAACTCGACATAGTTTGTTCTTTGTGGACTATAAGATATCAAATTGAACTCCAGAACACAAAAAAATATTTTTTTGTTTCTCAATAAATCCCTTCAATTCCATAGTTTGTTTTCAGTGGTCCTCTTTGCACTGAGATGCTCCCAGTTATCGTGCTCTCAGTTATTGTGCGCTCAGTCATCGAGCGCTCAGTTATCGTGCACTTAGTTATCGTGCGCTCAGTCATCCTTGCGCTTATGGTTGCACGCAGAAAAATCGGCGTTCAGATGTAGATTCGCGCGAATAAGTGGGGTCAGAGTATCATTCATAAGCGAGTGCATTTCTACCATTTTTTTTTTATTGAAAGTTAATTTTCCTCTAAACCAAAAATAGCAGGATATTATTATTTCTAGTTGAACATTACACAATCAAAATGGATATTATCAAGTATTATTTATGACCAAACTCTCCAGCTCTGAAACTCCAAAAATACGAACATAGTGCTGAACAAAAATGAATACTTCCCTTCGAAAAAAAAAGTTTTTTAAAACCAATATTTGACGAAGGCGCCTTTGCTATTAATTACTGCCTGATGATACCCGTTTTGATTGAATAATATTCTATTAGGAATGATAAAATCTTGTTTGGTTTGGTTTGGAAGAAAATGAACTTTTTTTTAGTAAATGGTTGGACTAAAATCATTTATGGGCGACACTGTAAATAAACTTCTATGTCTATTTTAGAGGAAAATATTTATATTGATGCTAGCTTAATAGCTGACTCAGTGTACTCTTTTCTTCCTTTTTGTATCTAAATTTAACAAGTGTTTACAATGACGACTTTAACAGAACTCACCTCTTAAGAAAAATATGTTATTAATAACAGTCAACCAAAACTGTCACCATGACTGTGAGCATAGGCTTCTTCGGTTTTTAAAGGGGACCTGGCTGGCTATGTATTTATATATATGTCGTATGTATAAGCTGCACTAAAAGGAGCCATGGGGCTGAAAATTTAAATATTTACTAGTCATCACAGCTGAAAGACGCCTTTTTTTTCTATCTAACCAAGATGGGTTATTAGTGGAGGGATCAATTTACAATGTGAATCAAAGCTAAATTGGTCTCTTAGTTTTTGTCCAGCAGCACAAACGCTTGTCTTTTATTTTTAATCTTAAAATTTTAATGACCAAAAGGTAAGAGAAGAGTCGATCATCACTTTTTCGAATTTTTTAATTGATAACCCCCAACAAGAAATGCTCCTGAAATACATTGGTCACGTGACAATTTCTACTGAGTGACTAACCAGACCTGTTATTGTCTTCTTTGTGTTTTTGTTTTTTTCTTCTTTTGAATTTAAATTCAACATCAGGTTTATGATTGCGAGCCTAACACAACAAACATCTTAGGGATGATACATTTTTTTCCTTTTTTTTCATTGAAAAGTTGAAAATTCTCCGCACGAGATATCTGCGAACGACTTCACACGCATCTATTCCAAGACGAAAAACAAAAGACATATGTCTTGTTTTCTAATATGTCTGACTGTGTTAATCCCCTCAGGAAATCTGGAACATGATACCTCCACTGACTCCACACGATGTTCCTCATCTGGACGGCAGAACTTCATGAATTCGTGAAAGTCATTGCTAGAGAGTACCACCCTTTGGGAAACTGTTATTGAAGCTCAATGAAAATGAAGTCCTGTATATCTGCTAAACATGTCTAACTTCCAGAGCGATGTCGTTGCCAAACACTCGCTGTGAACTTGGATATCAGCGATGATATTAATTCAGTCTGAAAAACGCACATCGTCTGAAGTTATCCGTTGAGCACAATCATGCTTCCAAACACTAGTTTTGAATCTTTCTTTTAGAGTGGAAACACTAGAATCAATCATAGCATTAATTAAAAAATAACATAAAAGCTGATCAAGCAAGTCACTCAAAAGGAACGGTCACGTGACTAATGTCTTTAGGTAGCATTGTTGCAGGTGATCCAATTAAAAATTGAAAAAAAGAGTGATCGATGAATAAGTTATTTGTTTTGACTTTTGTTGGGGCAGTGATCACTAAAAAATATAAATATTTGAAAAGAACAAGCATGAATTCTGCTGCACGCGAAGTCAAGGACAAATTTACGCTAATCTTACATTGCAAATTGAACCCATCCTAAAATCTAATTTTGGATATTTTTAAAAAAGAAAAAGAAAATTCTTATCTAAATATGATAAGTAAATATTCAAATTTGCAGCCCTCTAGCTCCATTGGTTCAGCCTATACGCACACACACACACACAAATATATATATATATATATATATATATATATATATATATATATACAGTCAACAAGCCAGACCAGCTTAAGAACTGAAAAAACCAATATTGACAATCTATAATTATACATATATATATAACAGACTGTCAATATAGGTTTATATATAGATAGATAATTTCATTACAGACTGTCAATATAGGTTTATATATATATATATATATATATATATATATATATATATATATAATCCAACAGAATGATTATAAACGCCTTAGTTTCATTTGAAATGACAACCCATTTTTGCACAATAAATACGCCAGTTGACAGTGTAAATGGAATAAACAGTTGAATAGATGTACTCATGCAGAAATTGAACTGGTAGACGTTCTAAGGCGACGCCACTGTTCCAACCTGAGCAAAGCAACCGGCTTGTAAGCCGAGAGCACTTTTAATGTTTTTTTTTCCCTTTTCCATTTTAGGAGAGTTTATCTCAACCTTTCAACGAAAATGAACGCAAGAGAAGAATCGAGAATGTTCTGGAGAATTACCTGGAAACAAACTTGACACCCTCGATGAAAGTGAGTTAGACCTGAGATTTTTTTTTTTTGTTATTGTTTTTATATTTCAGCTGTCGTGTAAAGGGAAGAGAAAAATGGTACCGTAGCTTTATAGATGGACACAAATATATCATCATCATCATCATCATCATCATCATCAGTATTTTATCGTTCGTTGTTAAATATGTACCTAGCCCAAAATTCACCAGAATTCTCTATCATGGGCGTCACCGAACCAATATCGAAATTGTCTCCATCTTGCCGGTCTGGATTTCACATATAATCTCTGGGGATCCATGTTTTGAGTTGTGATGTTCATCGGTTGCCTACCAGTCTTGCAATATGACCAGCCCATTGCCATTTAAGTTTTCTGATGGATTCTATGGTGCCTCAAACTCACGTTTCCTCCCTGATATACTGTGCTGTATTGTGATCTCTCAGTGTGTGGTTGAGCATGATTCTTTCATGTGCAAGTTGCATGCTTCTCAGTTTGAGAGTCTGTCTCTTGGTTAGGCTCCATGTTTCCACTCCATAGGTGACTACCAGGAGGATACATTGGTTGTATAATACAAATAAAGAAGTATATATGCACACAAATCCATGCAAACATATTCCACTTGATTTTGATCTCAAATGATTGAAATCGTTTTATCCAGCCTTATAGCATTTTTGCAGTCGGCGGCTCGTAGGGCACCTATCATGTGCGGCCATTCTTTTTGTGTATAGGGGTTGGTGGTCAGGGGAGGTGTGTGGTCCAGTTATTGATGGGGATGGTGGGAAGGAATTTTAGTTGCACGAGGTGTACTGCAAGTGTGTTTGTGTTAGCGTGAAAATTCGGAGAAAGATGGAAGACTTCAAAATAAAGACAAACAAGGTCGAATCTATTCGTACACACTGATTCATGATCGTCTTTGTATTTTCTGATTGTTAGGTTGACTTGAGTCCCGACGTCTATCAAAGAACGATGAAAATGGTACATCAATGCATTTCCAGTAAAGAATACGATCCAACTGTCTTTGACGAAGCCCAGGCACATGTTTTCAAAGAAATGGTACCTTATTGGGCTGGATTCCGTAGATACGATCACACACAAACCGGTAACTCGTTAAATAAGCGTAAGTATATACATTAAAATGTATCTCTTCCATTCTTTACTTTCATCTGTTCCTACATCTATATATTTCCAAATCATCATTACTTATATATAATGTCAGATACCATTATTTATCCCTCTTTTTCTCAATATCTGCGCCATGGGCACAGTAGCGGCCCCATCCTATGCTAATATCTTCATGGGTAAATTTGAAGAAACCTACATTTACCCAGAGATTTATAATGACTGCATCTTTTATGGTAGATACATAGACGACATTTTTTTCATATATACAGGCGAAAAAACCAAACTAGATAACTTCTTTATACATCTAAACTCGGCACATGACTCTATTAAGTTTGACTTCACAACATCCACTGACTCCATAGCCTTCTTAGACACACGCATATATATAGATGACAACAGAAACCTCCATACCACCCTCTACACAAAACCCACAGACACCCACAATTACCTCCACTCCAAATCAGCCCATCCCCAACACTTAAAAAGGAGTCTACCATTTTCACAAGCTCTTAGAATTAGAAGAATCTGCTCCACCAATAGTGAACTTAACAGACACAAACATAACCTAATACAATATTTCACCCAACGAGGTTATCCACTAGATGACACAAAAAAACAAATAAAAAAAGCGACTGGAATACCCAGAGATCAAACCCTTTTACTGTCCCACAATAACAAACCCAACCGCATACCCCTTATAACAACCTTCAACAACACACTCCCACCCTTAGCACACATCATCAATAATAGATGGAACATTCTCACGATCAAAACAGATCTAAAAGAAACATTCACAGACCCATGTGTTATCTCCTACCGCAGACCCAAAAACATCAGAGACATGATTAGTAGCAATACTATCGTTAACAATAAAGTCGTACACAAAAATACACCTAGAACAATTAAATTCTGCACACCTTGCAACATAAGAAACAGTCTATGTTGCAACCACCTCAAGCACACCAACACATTCACAAGCACCACCACAAAAGAGAGTTACCACATATACCACAATAGCAACTGCCAGTGCAATAGGTGTAAGTTACAGTACATTGGCAAGTCCGAGTGGCAATTTAATATTAGACTCAACAATTATAGACATAGGATTAAGTCAAAAAATAATCGTAGCCCACTCCCTGTAGAACTACACTTTCGCACACCTGACCACAATTTTGCCACTGATGCTACCTTCACCATCATAGAAAAAATAGAAAAAACTACTCCAATTGACATAACTAAAGTTCTAGAAAAACACGAAGACATGTGGATCAACAAACTTAAAACCCTATACCCTAATGGATTAAATACTAAACTGAACAACCCGCACCACACAGAACACTAATACACACAACTCCTACCATTAATATCCTCACACCCACATCTTAGACACACTCAATAATGGAAGCTTCAAAGTCACCTAGACCCATAGGAAAAACTTCACCTTAGCCTGTTACAACCCCTGTCCAATTCTTAGCTAAAACACTTTCAGCAACATTTTCAGTAACTTTTAAGGTTGATACCTATGTAGCTCCTTGACTCCACCACCCCTCCTTCTACACTATCCCAAACATACCAAAAAACCCACCTCCCCAACACTACCCCCCACCTTGACACACTCTGCCCTCCCCAAGTCCAACTGCTGCTGCTTTACCAAAATCCCAATACCTGCTGGTCATTCTTACATTCAGCATGAGGCCTCTTGTAGCCCTGACAACAAAACCTACCCACAATGCATAGCCGCTGACAGTGGACTCTGGTTCCACATGGTACATTTTAATTCACACTCACACAACACGCACCACTGATGATGAGAGAAATCTCGAAACATGTATGGACTATTGACAAATAAGGATTAATAAACCTTACCACCAAAAACTTCACTCCCGAGTCTGTCTCACTCTCTAAAGTACACATTATATATATATATATATATATATATATATATATATATGGTATAGATCAAGTTAGTAATATAGCATAATATAATGCAACGTCTGATATGTTGTTTTAGAGTAGAGCTGGAAATGTATAATAGGATGTGGATTCGCTACACAAACAAGTTTATGTTTCTGCCCTCTTTTTGTCCCAACAGCAGAAACATAAACTTGTTCGTGTAGCGAATCCACATCCTATTATATATATATATATATATATATATATATATATATATATATATATATATATATATATATGTACATATATATATATATATATATATATATATATATATATATATACATATATACATATATGTGTGTGTGCGTGTGTGTGTGTGTGTGTGTGTGTTAAGAAATGGATGTATATGATTAAAAATTGCATTATATTACATGGAAACATTTCTTTGAGATGATCTCCGGTCATTACACGGTTAATCACTAAACATAGACAACTGGAATAGAATAAACAACTTGGGACAAATACATATATATGTATATATATTTCTATTTCTTGGAGTTATCTCTAACCTTGCTCTTTCCATTGCTCTTCGTACGATTCTGAGTTAGTACTATCGTAATTTTGTCAGTTTCCATGTTTCACGTCTGAACGTCATAGCCGGTATCATATACTCATTGTATACTTTATGCTGGCAAGGTGTTTCTCACAAATGTCTTTATGTTACTGGATACTTTTTAATTAATTGCTCTGTATATCATTCTCTCCACGCAGACAACAAAAGCCAGAAGCTTCTGAGGATCCACACCGATTCCTTGAAAAACAATGTCTTCCTACCCAAACAAGTGACTCTTCCATCAATACCCCACAGCACTGTCCGCGTTCTCAGTTTCAGCTTGGCTGATGGAACTAAGTGGAGGGTAAGTCCAGTGCGTTGAGAAAACATCTTAACAGGTTTGGTCAGTCATTCAATAGGAACTGTCACGAGCACAATGTCTTTTTGCAGCATGCTGTGTTGGGGGGGATCAATTGAAGAACGGGAAAAGGTGTTATCAATGAATGAATTAATTTTCTTGCCTTTTCTTGGACACCAAAAAATCTGAATTTGAAAAAAAAACAAAAAAAAAAACCCCAAAAAAACAAGCATGAATGCAAGCAGATATAAACTAGGGATCAGTTAAATAAGAACTTACATTGTAAATTGACCCCCACCCACCCACTAAAAACCTATTTATAAAGGGACTTTTGAAAAATAAAAAGATGATTTTTTCACATGTCATGATAAGGAGTGAATGATAAAATCTTCAGTCCTCAAGTTCTATTGGTGCGGCCTGCATGAGTAGTGCGGTGGTTTGTATAGTCTCATTCCTTCCTCTTATCCCTTGTTCCTCCAATCTCATTATTATTTTATTATTATTATTATTATTATGAAAGATTTTCTTGGGAAGTTATTGAGCATTTTTTCTTCCTCTCTCTTTTTGTTTCTCTCTTTTCTCTCCTCTCTTTTTCCTTTGCTGTATCTTCTCTCTTTCCTTGTTTTTTCTTCGCTCTTTCTCCTATACTCCCTTTTCCCACTCTTTCTCCACATATTAAGGATTACCCTCCTACCCAATGGGCACACACATGCACACAGAACTGAAATATTTTTTTAACAAAAGGAATTTAGGCAACTACAAAATTCAAAAATTGTTAGAATAGAGAGAGAATTCCATGCAAGAACGCGTAAGTTGAGTATAAGGTTCAAGAAGGGGACTGTTGGAATTAAAGAGTTTTTCAAAGTATAAAATTAATGCTCATCAACACGATCTTTTGTATCTCAGATAAAGATAGATTTCCTGGAATTTTTCAAGGTGTGTATCAGTATTTTTCTGAATCATTCCAAACATTCCATTGGTTTGATTTCATGTTATTTTCTTCTCCTTCTAAGGCATTCTTCGTCCACTTTTTCCTTCATCTAATCTTGTTTGATTGCGTTGGCTTTCAGAAGTATTTATAGCTTTCTTTTTTGTTGTCTCAACGAACGCAACACAATAATAAATGATTAATATTGATAGAATTCTACTTGAGTTGGTACAAATTAAGTAGTACTTTCCCTTCTATGGCACTTGTAAAATTGCTTTATTTTCGCATCTTATACTCCAATAGTGACAATATTTCTGTTGTTGCACTACAATAGAATTAGCGATAGGATTAGGGGTTAGGGAAGGTAATATTCGGTATTACAGTTATTGGAGTATGACATAAGTAAAAAAAGAAGCAATACTACAAGCTGTGTAGGAAGGACTGTACTTGTTTGTTTTTTAGGTAGGAGCGCACTGCTTGACCTGTACTCTTACGTTTTTTCCACTCTGCTCTCATTGGTCAATTTACCTGACTATTTTTACATAACAATGAGGATTACATCATAGATACTCATGGGATTTTATGTACGATCTTCCTTTGAAACAGCTTGAGACTGGAAAAAACTTCAAAATTTGGATACTTAAATTATCGTAAATAAAGTCCATCAAACTAATTAACTTCCAGTCCCTTAGCTCTGATCTATTCTTTATTAATCCCGTCATTTCTGATGAGTATCGGTTATTAATGATGATTATTGAGGAGGAGAGTAGTTGTAATTGGAATGAATGACAAGATCGCATTGAACGAGAGAAAACGTGACTTGACAAAAAATAGTCAGAAATCCAAGTCGACAGTGGTCAAACCTGTTGTTTGTTGTCTTCTTCTTCTTCTTCTTCTTATTATTATTATTATTATTATTATTATTATTATTATCAATTTTCACATCAGTCACTTGGTGGTAACAGCTAGAGACTGAGTGACAGCAAGTCTCCTCAGGTCTCCAGCCCTCCTCTCCACACTCTCACAGTCCACAGCAGTGCTGTGGTTTACAGTTTCACACAGTTTCCTAACTAAGTGACAGTAAGTCTCCTCAGATCTTCAGCCCAGCTCTCATATCTCCCTCACCTATCAGAGTAGTGCTGAGGTTCATACCTACCACCATTTGCGGTGTGTTTTGTTTTTATTTCATTTTTTGGTTTGGGGTTTTTCTTCTCTTCTTCTCTCTGTTAGGCCACATCTAACCTAACAGCTGGGGTCGTAGATTTCATATTTCTAGCACTTTCCTCAGTATTCGTCCAGTGTTACGAGATCTGGTCTTCTCGCTTGGATGGAATGGTCAGTTCAGTAATTTGTGACTTTTATTCGCCAGGGCTGTCTCCGGTTTGTGCTGGTACCACTTATCCGTAAGGTTAAATCCCATTCGTTTACCCAGTTCCTGGTGTATCACGGTTGCTACTCTATCGCGTCTGTGTTTATACTCCTCCAGTACTAATCGACTACATTCACTACCTATGTGGTTTACGGTCTCATCTCTTTCACCACACTTGCTGTTTGTTTGTGTTCTGTTGATTTTTGTTTTGATATATTGTCCTAGTGCATTTGTTTTGAGCCGCCATGACGATTCCGTTTCTCTCTTCAGGTTTCCTTTTCGTGGCTATACCCATAATCTCTCGTCTGCCACATCCTGTATCTGTCTTTTAAATTTTTCGTAAAATTTTTTATTTTCTCATTTTTCTTTCCTTGTTTGCTGTGTTGTTCCATTCTTTTCTACTTTTTGATTGTTTGTTGCGCTACTTCAGACACTCTTTATGATATCTTCACTGTTTGTTTGCACATAGTTCTCTAGATCTGATTTGGTTCTCTGGACGCAGTCTTTCATGCTGATGAGCCCCTACCACCTTCTTTTCTCTTCACGTATAGTCTATACATGTCTTCTCTGGGGTGTAAAGCTTTATGCATTGTCATAAGCTTCCTTGTTCGCCGGGTCATTGATTTGAGTTCCTCTTTCATCCATTCAAGGAATGATCCTGTGTATCTTACTACCGGTATGGCCCAGGTGTTATTGTTGTTGTTGTTGTTGTTATTATTATTATTATTATTATTTGGAATCTCACACCAGTTGCCTGGTGGTAACCGCTGGAGTTTGAGTGACAGCAAGTCTCCTCAAGTCTCCAGCCCTCCTCTCCTAGTACTAGCAGGTCGCAGTAATTCTGCGATTTACAGTTTCACACCGGTTGCCCAGTGGTTATCGCTGAGGGCTGAGTGACAATAAGTCTCCTCAGGTCTTCAGCTAACGTCTCCTCCCTCTTTCGCATATCATGACAGAGCTACAATTCGTTGCAGTACTTATATCTCTAGCACCTTCCTCAGTACCCGTGCAGTTCCCAGTAGTGCTGTGGTCTGTACGGTCTCTATCCTCCCCCTAATCCCGATCTCCTCCAGTCTCTCCCTCAGCGTTCTGGGGACAGTTCCTAGTGCTCCCACTATGACTGGTACTACCCTGGTTTTCATGTTCCACATTTTCTTTAACTCCCTTGCTAGGTCCTGGTATTTTTCCCTTTTTTCACCCTCCTTCTTTCTTACTCTATGGTCTGCAGGCACAGCCACGTCTACTATTTGGCAGGCCTTCCTTTTTTTGTCTACTATTACTAAGTCCGGCCTTCTTGCCTGGATGAGGTGGTCAGTTTGGATGTCAAAGTCCCACAGTAGTTTGTGGTTGTCATTCTCCAAAACTGCCTCTGGCTTGTGCTGATACCACTTTTCCCCATGGTTGAATCCCATTTGTTTACTTAGTTCCCAGTGTATCATCGTTGCTACTCTATCGTGTCTATGCTTATACTCCTTCTGGGCGAGTTGACTACATTCACTAGTTATGTGGTTTACTGTCTCATCTCTTTCACCGCACATGCGGCATTTGCTGTTTGTCTGTGTTCTGTCAATTTTTGCTTTTATGTAGTTTGTCCTTATGCTTTTGTTTTGGGCTGCCATGATGAGTGATTCTGTTTCTCTCTTAAGGTTTCCCTTTCGTAACCACGTCCATGATTTCTCGTCTGCTATATCTTTTATCTGTCTTTTAAACTCGCCGTACAATTTTTTCCCTTCCCACTTTTCTTTTCTAGTTTGCTGTACCGTTCCATTGTTTTCTACTTTGTTTGTTGCACTATCCCTCGCGCTCTTTATGGTTTCTTCACTATTTGTTTGCACATATTTATCTAGGACTACTCTAGCTCTCTGGACACAATCTTCTATGCTGATGAGCCCCCTACCACCTTCTTTTCTCTTAACGTATAGTCTATCTGTATCATCCCTAGGGTGTAATGCTTTATGCATCGTCATAAGTTTCCTTGTTCGCCTATCCATTGATTGGAGCTCTTCCTTTGTCCATCCTAGGAATGGTCCTGTATACCTAACTACTGACACAGCCCAGGTGTTCATTCCTTTTATTAGATTTCTGCTATTTAATTTGGTTTCTAATATTTTCCTTATCCTTCTAAGGTATTCCCTCTTAATTTTCTCCTTCATCTCTTCCCGTTTTATCGTGTCACATTCAAGGACACCTAGGTACTTGTATCGGTCTTGTGCAGTCAATGCCCTAATCTTGTTGTTGTCCGGAAGCTCAATTCCCTCAGTCATTGAAAGCCTTCCTTTATGCATCACCATTATTGCGCATTTTTCTATCCCAAACTCCATTCCTATGTCCTCACTATATTCCCTTACTTCGTTGAACAGAGTCTCAAGCTCTCCCCTGTTTTTCGCAAACAATTTAATATCGTCCATGTACATTAAGTGGTTGACCTTTCCTTTTGTTTTAGAGAAGTGGTATCCTTTGCTGTTTTTCAGGATTCTGTTAAGCGGTATCATTGTTAGAACAAATAACAGTCGGGACAACGAGTCCCCTTGGAAGATCCCCCTTTTTATCCCTACCTCGGCTAGTTTGTCCCCTGCAGCTGTCAAATCTACTTTCCAGTCTTCCATTGAATTACCAATGAATTTAACCACCGGTTCGCTAATTTTGAACATTCTAAGGCATTCGAGTATCCAGCTATGTGGAATCATATCGTATGCCTTTTTGTAATCTATCCATCCCATTGCGATATTCTTTCTCCTTTTCCTTACTTCTTTTAAGATCATCTGGTCTATGTAGAGTAAATCGTTTGCCCCTTTGGTTCCTATCCTACACCCTTTCTGTTCTTCTGGTAGTAGCCCCCTTCTATCCATTGACATGTATATTCTCTCTGCTATTTGCCCGGTCAGGATTTTCCACATAAGTGGTAGGCAAGTGATTGGTCTATAGTTGCTTGCTATGTTCCCCTTTCCCGGGTCTTTTTGGATGAGGGTGGTTCTGCCTTTAGTCATCCATTCTGGTGCTTTGCCTTCATTCAGACAATTTTGGAGTAGGTGAGTGAGTCTGCCGTGTAACGTGGTAAATTTTTTGAACCAATACCCATGGATCCCGTCGGGACCCGGTGCTTTCCAGTTGGCTACTTTCCTAAGAGTATGTTTCAATGTGGTTTCATTCAGTACTATTGGTTCTCCCTTGTCTATATCTCCTAGTTCTTTTCTCATGTTTCCTAACCATTGCGGTGTTACGTTATGTCTTTTTGGGTCCCCCCATATGCTATTCCAATAGTTCTTGGCCTCTGTGGCATCTGGTTTCATATCCTGCCCTCTTTCCCCATTTAAATCTCGGTAAAACTTTTTCTCATTGTTTTGGAATGTGCGGTTTTGTGTGTATTGGGCCGTTCTTAGTCTGTATCTTTTTAGTCTTGCCTCTTTAGCTAGTCTTTTCTGGTGTAACTCTTCGACTACAGTTGCGATGCCCTTTTGCGCTACCTTATATTTGTTATAAAGTCTTACTCGTGGTCTGTCTGTGTGTGGTGTATTTCTAAGCAGTACTTCATCTCTCTGTAGTTGGGAGATCTGCCTTTGTAACCTTCTCTCCCAGTTGGGTTTCCCTTCCCTATTATTGCTCAGGTTCCTATCTTGTGTTGTGAAGCTATGTGCTACCATTTTCGCCCCCGCATAAATTAGGTTGTTGAGTTCTAGGAGGGTGTCTGTTTCTATGTGCTGTAAGAGGCAGTTGACCTGTTCGGTCACTTCTCCGACTTTCTTTCTGTCTTTGTCTCTTAGGGAGGGGAGTGTTGTTTTCTCTCCTCGCATGATCTCTTTCAAAGCTTGTATTTTGGTTTTCTCTTCTTCCGTTGGTGCCTCGTCATCTCCCTCTGATACATAGCTTACTGTGGGGGTCTCATGGGGAGTTATTCTAGTTTTGTTATTGGTACTAATTGTGCTGGGGGGGCATTCTTCAGATGTGTCACCTGAACCTCTCTCTACATTAATGCGAATCTCTAGTAGTTCAGTCTCAGACAGCCATTTCTTCTTTTGAATTTGCTTTACTTGGTCAGCAAGGCGTTGGTTCGATACTTCCACATCAGATTTTTCCCTCCATATTTGGAGCATACGCTCCCTATAAGATCGCACTGAAGGCTTGCTTTTAAAGTAACAATACATAACTAGTCTATTCTCCTCCCTTGTCCATCTCTTTCTCTTGTTTTTTATAGCAGTCACTCCGAGAGGACCGCGCCTTCCCTGGGTGTCGTAAGTGGTATATGAGTCTTGGCCAACAGTAGCTATGTGACGACTGTGTCCCTCCTGAAGGCCATTAAGGGTACACGAGCCGGAGTTTTGGCCAGCAGTCACAGGATGACGACCGGGTCCCTCCTGGTGGCTAACAAGGGAACACCTGCCGGTTACGACACACAAATCTTGAATTTGTGCCCCGTTTTTTGCGGTAAAATGGTTTGGTTGTACTGTCATGATAGGGGTTTTTGGTTCTTTGAGGTAGCGCCAGACCTTGGTGGGTTGGTTAAGACCGATGTGGTTCAGAAATAACCGAAGAGCCCCACCAGCTCTTTTTGGTTCTTTTAAGGTAGCACCAGACCTTTGTGGGTTCGTTGAGGGCAATGAGCTCAGTGGTATTCTCAGGGTTCCACCAGTTCTTACAATCCATGGTACGACCTTACATGGATAGGCCATTCTGCTGCACAGATATATCTATTTGGTGGTATGACCATCCCCTCCTAAATTCAGGCCTAAAAATTAGCACTAAGCTTCGTCTGGGTGAAATTAACAACCTTGGAGATCATACGTCTCCCTTAAATCTTTTAAGTCTTGACTGAGTATAAGTCTCGCAATCTGTGTTCTTGTCCCACGGTGGATTTCCCCCTGCTAGCCTCTATCTACTGAGGGGTCCTAACGGTCAGTGGTGGACAGACTCCATTCATTCATACTCGGGGGAGGGGTAGCTAGGCATTACTTTCCCATAAGGCACCTCTTATCTCGGTGGGGGGGTGGAGAATTATTAATTTTAAACTATAAATTATAAATTTAATTCCACTTACCAAGAAACAACAGACCACTCTCTCAACTTTTTTTTTTTGTCTTTTTCATTAGGCAGAAAATGGCAGTGGGCAATTCATCGAGGTGAAAACTTATCGGAATCGCAAAGAAAACCATCTCAGAAGTAGAAATATCAATATGTCAAGAATAATCATTCTTAAAGCCTAAAGTAAAATATCTTTTGAACCTTCGAAAATCATCAAAATATCAAGAATAATCACTTAAAGCCTAAAGTAAAATATCTTTTAAACCTTCGAAAATCATCAAAATATCAAGAATAATCACTCAAAGCCTAAAGTAAAATATCTTTTGAACCTTCGAAAATCATCAAAATATCAAGAATAATCACTTAAAGCCTAAAGTAAAATATCTTTTAAACCTTCGAAAATCATCAAAATATCAAGAATAATCACTTAAAGCCTAAAGTAAAATATCTTTTAAACCTTCGAAAATCATCACAGGGCTCATTCAGGGGAGAGGCCTGTGGTCCAAATGTTACAACTACCACTTATAATTATAATTAAAATTATTATCATTATTATTATTATCATTATTGAGACAATATACATATAAGAGTTTAGTCTGAGTTAGTTTTCAAAGTCAATCACCAGAAATCATTCAAAGAAAGAAAAGAAATTTACCTCTTTGCCATAAGGTTAAAGTGCTGCTTCTACCCTCTGTCTCGCAATCTGTGTTCTTGTCCCACGGTGGATTTCCCCCTGCTAGCCTCTATCTACTGAGGGGTCCTAACGGTCAGTGGTGGACAGACTCCATTCATTCATACTCGGGGGAGGGGTAGCTAGGCATTACTTTCCCATAAGGCACCTCTTATCTCGGTGGGGGGGGTGGAGAATTATTAATTTTAAACTATAAATTATAAATTTAATTCCACTTACCAAGAAACAACAGACCACTCTCTCAACTTTTTTTTTTTTTTGTCTTTTTCATTAGGCAGAAAATGGCAGTGGGCAATTCATCGAGGTGAAAACTTATCGGAATCGCAAAGAAAACCATCTCAGAAGTAGAAATATCAATATGTCAAGAATAATCATTCTTAAAGCCTAAAGTAAAATATCTTTTGAACCTTCGAAAATCATCAAAATATCAAGAATAATCACTTAAAGCCTAAAGTAAAATATCTTTTAAACCTTCGAAAATCATCACAGGGCTCATTCAGGGGAGAGGCCTGTGGTCCAAATGTTACAACTACCACTTATAATTATAATTAAAATTATTATCATTATTATTATTATCATTATTGAGACAATATACATATAAGAGTTTAGTCTGAGTTAGTTTTCAAAGTCAATCACCAGAAATCATTCAAAGAAAGAAAAGAAATTTACCTCTTTGCCATAAGGTTAAAGTGCTGCTTCTACCCTCTGTCTCGCAATCTGTGTTCTTGTCCCACGGTGGATTTCCCCCTGCTAGCCTCTATCTACTGAGGGGTCCTAACGGTCAGTGGTGGACAGACTCCATTCATTCATACTCGGGGGAGGGGTAGCTAGGCATTACTTTCCCATAAGGCACCTCTTATCTCGGTGGGGGGGTGGAGAATTATTAATTTTAAACTATAAATTATAAATTTAATTCCACTTACCAAGAAACAACAGACCACTCTCTCAACTTTTTTTTTTTGTCTTTTTCATTAGGCAGAAAATGGCAGTGGGCAATTCATCGAGGTGAAAACTTATCGGAATCGCAAAGAAAACCATCTCAGAAGTAGAAATATCAATATGTCAAGAATAATCATTCTTAAAGCCTAAAGTAAAATATCTTTTGAACCTTCGAAAATCATCAAAATATCAAGAATAATCACTTAAAGCCTAAAGTAAAATATCTTTTAAACCTTCGAAAATCATCACAGGGCTCATTCAGGGGAGAGGCCTTATTATTTGGAATCTCACACCAGTTGCCTGGTGGTAACCGCTGGAGTTTGAGTGACAGCAAGTCTCCTCAAGTCTCCAGCCCTCCTCTCCTAGTACTAGCAGGTTGCAGTAATTCTGCGATTTACAGTTTCACACCGGTTGCCCAGTGGTTATCGCTGAAAGCTGAGTGACAATAAGTCTCCTCAGGTCTTCAGCTAACGTCTCCTCCCTCTTTCGCATATCATGACAGAGCTACAATTCGTTGCAGTACTTATATCTCTAGCACCTTCCTCAGTACCCGTGCAGTTCCCAGTAGTGCTGTGGTCTGTACGGTCTCTATCCTCCCCCTAATCCCGATCTCCTCCAGTCTCTCCCTCAGCGTTCTGGGGACAGTTCCTAGTGCTCCCACTATGACTGGTACTACCCTGGTTTTCATGTTCCACATTTTCTTTAACTCCCTTGCTAGGTCCTGGTATTTTTCCCTTTTTTCACCCTCCTTCTTTTTTACTCTATGGTCTGCAGGCACAGCCACGTCTACTATTTGGCAGGCCTTCCTTTTTTTGTCTACTATTACTAAGTCCGGCCTTCTTGCCTGGATGAGGTGGTCAGTTTGGATGTCAAAGTCCCACAGTAGTTTGTGGTTGTCATTCTCCAAGACTGCCTCTGGCTTGTGCTGATACCACTTTTCCACATGGTTGAATCCCATTTGTTTACTTAGTTCCCAGTGTATCATCGTTGCTACTCTATCGTGTCTATGCTTATACTCCTTCTGGGCGAGTTGACTACATTCACTAGTAATGTGGTTTACTGTCTCATCTCTTTCACCGCACATGCGGCATTTGCTGTTTGTCTGTGTTCTGTCGATTTTTGCTTTTATGTAGTTTGTCCTTATGCTTTTGTTTTGGGCTGCCATGATGAGCGATTCTGTTTTTCTCTTAAGGTTCCCCTTTCGTAACCTCGTCCATGATTTCTCGTCTGCTATATCTTTTATCTGTCTTTTAAACTCGCCGTACAATTTTTTCCCTTCCCACTTTTCTTTTCTAGTTTGCTGTACCGTTCCATTGCTTTCTACTTTGTTTGTTGCACTTTCCCTCGCGCTCTTTATGATTTCTTCACTATTTGTTTGCACATATTTATCTAGGACTACTTTAGCTCTCTGGACACAATCTTCTATGCTGATGAGCCCCCTACCACCTTCTTTTCTCTTAACGTATAGTCTATCTGTATCATCCCTAGGGTGTAATGCTTTATGCATCGTCATAAGTTTCCTTGTTCGCCTATCCATTGATTGGAGCTCTTCCTTTGTCCATCCTAGGAATGGTCCTGTATACCTAACTACTGACACAGCCCAGGTGTTCATTCCTTTTATTAGATTTCTGCTATTTAATTTGGTTTCTAATATTTTCCTCATCCTTCTAAGGTATTCCCTCTTAATTTTCTCCTTCATCTCTTCCCGTTTTATCGTGTCACATTCAAGGACACCTAGGTACTTGTATCGGTCTTGTGCAGTCAATGCCCTAATCTTGTTGTTGTCCGGAAGTTCAATTCCCTCAGTCATTGAAAGCCTTCCTTTGTGCATTACCATGATTGCGCATTTTTCTATCCCAAACTCCATTCCTATGTCCTCACTATATTCCCTTACTTCGTTGAACAGAGTCTCAAGCTCTCCCCTGTTTTTCGCAAACAATTTAATATCGTCCATGTACATTAAGTGGTTGACCTTTCCTTTTGTTTTAGAGAAGTGGTATCCTTTGCTGTTTTTCAGGATTCTGTTAAGTGGTATCATTGTTAGAACAAATAATAGTGGGGACAACGAATCCCCTTGGAAGATCCCCCTTTTTATCCCTACCTCGGCTAGTTTGTCCCCTGCGGCTGTCAAATCTACTTTCCAGTCTTCCATTGAATTACCAATGAATTTAACCACCGGTTCGCTAATTTTGAACATTCTAAGGCATTCGAGTATCCAGCTATGTGGAATCATATCGTATGCCTTTTTGTAATCTATCCATCCCATTGCGATATTCTTTCTCCTTTTCCTTACTTCTTTTAAGATCATCTGGTCTATGTAGATTCTTATTATTATTATTATTATTATTTGCAATCTCATACCAGTTGTCTAGTGGTAACTGCTGGAGTTTGAGTGACAGCAAATCTTCTCAAGTCTTCAGCCCTCCTCTCCTAGTACTCATAGGTCGCAGTAATACTGCAGTTTACAGTTTCACACCGGTTGCCCAGTGGTTATTGCTGAAAGCTGAGTGACAATAAGTGTCTTCAGGTCTCCAGCTAACGTCTCCTCTCTCTTTCGCCTATCATGTCAGTGCTACAATTTGAGTTTCCACTTTCATTTCCCTTCCTCTGTTGGGTCACTATTGACAGTTAGCGTTGCAGTCCTTATATTTCTAGCACTTTCCTCAGTATCCGTGCAGTTCCCAGTAGTGCTGTGGTCTGTACAGTGTCAATCCATCCCCTAATCCGGATCTCCCCCAGTCTCACCTTCAATGTTTTGGGTACAGTTCCTAGTGCACCCACTATGACCGGTACTACCCTGGCTTTCATGTTCTACATCTTCCTCGATTCTCTTGCTAGGTCCTGGTATTTTCCCCGTTTTTCATTCTCCTTCCTTTTTTACTCTATGGTCTGCAGGTACAGCCACGTCTACTATTTGGCAGGTCTTCCTTTTCTTGTCTACAATTACCAAGTCCGGTCTTCTTGCCTGGATAAGGTGGTCAGTTTGGATGCCAAAGTCCCACAGTAGTTTGTGGTTGTCATTCTCCAAGACTGCCTCTGGTTTGTGCTGATACCACTTTTCCACATGGTTGAATCCCATTTGTTTACTTAGTTCCCAGTGTATCATCGTTGCTACTCTATCGTGTCTATGCTTATACTCCTTCTGGGCGAGTTGACTACATTCACTAGTAATGTGGTTTACTGTCTCATCTCTTTCACCGCACATGCGGCATTTGCTGTTTGTCTGTGTTCTGTCGATTTTTGCTTTTATGTAGTTTGTCCTTATGCTTTTGTTTTGGGCTGCCATGATGAGCGATTCTGTTTTTCTCTTAAGGTTCCCCTTTCGTAACCTCGTCCATGATTTCTCGTCTGCTACATCTTGTATCTGCCTTTTAAACTCGCCATTCAATTTTTTTTCCTATCTTTCTTTTCTTGTTTGCTGTACTGTTCCATTTTTTTCTACTTTGTTGTTTGTTGCACTATCTCTCGCACTCTTTATGATTTCTTCACTATTCGTTTGCACATACCGTTCTAGGACTGCTTTAGCTCTCTGGACACAGTTTTCTATGCTGATGAGCCCCCTGCCACCTTCTTTTCTTCTAATGTATAGTCTATCTGTGTCATCTCTAGGGTGTAATGCTTTATGTATTGTCATAAGTTTCCTTGTTCGCCTGTTCATTAATTGGAGTTCTTCCTTTGTCCATCCTAGGAATGGTCCTGTATACCTAACTACTGACACAGCCCAGGTGTTCATTCCTTTTATTAGATTTCTGCTGTTAAATTTATTCTCTAATATTTTCCTTATCTTTCTGAAGTTTTCTCTCTTTATTTTCTCCTTCATCTCTTCCCGTTTTATCGTGTCACATTCAAGGACGCCTAGGTATTTGTATCGGTCTTATGCAGTCAATGCTCTAATCTTGCTGTCGTCCGGGAGTTCGATTCTTTTGCGCATTACCATGATTTTGCATTTTTCTATTCCAAATTCCATTCCGATGTCCTCACTGTATTCTTTTACTTCGTTGAATAGAGTCTCAAGCTCTCGCCTGTTTTTTGCAAACAATTTCATATCATCCATGTACATTAGGTGGTTGACTTTTCCTTTTGTTTTTGAGAAATGGTACCCTTTGCTATTTTTCAGGATTCTGTTGAGCGGTATCATTGTTAGAACAAATAATAGTGGGGACAACAAGTCTGCTTGGAAGATTCCCCTTTTTATCCCTACCTCTGCTAGGTTATCTCTTGTGGCTGTTTATCATAGAGTTTCCAATGAATCTAACCACCGGTTCGTTTATCTTGAACATTCTAAGGCATTCGAATATCCAGCTATGGGGATTATTATTATTATTATTATTATTATTATTATTATTATTATTATTATTATTATTATTATTATTATTTGCAATCTCACACCAGTTGCCTGGTGGTAACTGCTGAAGTTTGAGTGACAGCAAGTCTCCTCAAGTCTCTAGTCCTTCTCTCCTAGTTCTCATAGGCCACAGTAATACTGCAGTTTACAGTTTCACACCGGTTGCCCAGTGGTCATTGCTGAAGGCTGAGTAACAATAAGTCTCCTCGTGTCTTCAGCCAACATCTCTTCTCTCCTTCGCTTATCATACCAGTGCTGTGGTTCACATTCCCGCTTTCATTTCCCTTCCTTTGTTAGGTCACTGTTAACAATTGGTGTTGCAGTTTTTATATTACTAGCACTTTCCTCAGTATCCGCGCAGTTCCTAGCAGTTCTGTGGTCTGTACAGTGTCAATCCTTCCCCTAATCCCGATCTTCTCCAGTCTCGCCCTCAATGTCTTTGGGACAGTTCCTAGTGCGGCAACTATGACTGGCACTACCGTGGCTTTCATGTTCCAAATAATAATAATGATATTATCATTATTATTATTATTATTGTTATTATTATTATTATTATTATTATTATTATTATTATTATTATTATTATTATTATTATTTAGAATCTCACACCAGTTGCCTGGTGGTAACCGCTGGAGTTTGAGTGACAGCAAGTCTCCTCAAGTCTCCAGCCCTTCTCTCCTAGTACTCATAGGTCGCAGTAATTCTGCAATTTACAGTTTCACACCGGTTGCCCAGTGGTTATCGCTGAAGGCTGAGTGACAATAGGTCTCCTCAGGTCTTCAGTTAACGTTTCCTCTCTCTTTCACCTATTATGTCAGGGCTAAAATTCGTTGCAGTATTTATATCTCCAGCACCTTCCTCAGTATCTGTGCAGTTCCCAGTAGTGCTGTGGTCTGTACGGTCTCGATCCTTACCCTAATCTCGATATCCTCTAGTCTCACCCTCAGCGTTTTGGGGATTGTTCCTAGTGCGCCCACTATGACCGGTACTACCCTGGCTTTCACGTTCCACATCTTTTTTTTTTCTTTATTATTATCATTATTATTATCATTATTGTTGTTGTTGGTGTTGTTGTTGTTGTTGTTGTTGTTGTTATAGTGGCTGTTTTAACAATAACAGTAATTAAGAAAATGATGATTATATGATATTATTTGAAGTAGTATTATTTATAATATAGAATATTTCCTCAAATGTCTTCCAGCCGGCGTCCTCGTTGTGCTCTATGCATATATCAACAGCCTCAACACAAAGCAAAAGTACAGAACTGTGACACTGCGTATGCTCCAAAACAACAAAAAAAAAAGAAGAAAGGAAAACTGCGTAAGTTTCATCGTTTTTCATCCAATGTTTACTTTCTGTCTCGTCAGAGGGCGCTCGGGAATTTTAAAATTATTCTAACCTTGCCAACTAGAGTGTTTCTGCTAGGGCGTAATTCACGAGGAGGGAGAGAAACGGGTTTATTTGAAAATGCGCTGTGTGCCTGTCTATAAAAAGACCTCAGTCAACACTGTTATGTTCAAATATTTAGTCAAGATTTGCTGGATCGAAATTAAGGAAATTGTTATAAAAACATAATTTTCCTACGCAGAACTTGATTTTTTTCCTCTTTGTGAAAACGTTACTCTTGCCAGGATCAAGTTGAGCTGGATTGAGTGATTGATCTGCAAAGCATGTATAATACAAAACGGGACCGTGACGTCGTATCCATCTTTTCGACAATTGATGTTCAATTTTCATTATAAATATCTCCAAAACTGAACCCTTACTATCTGACCACAACATACCGGCTTTCGCCCCTGAAGAAACTCATGGTCAGTGTTTAGGATAAGTGTTAGGGATAAATGTTCAAGATTAGAGTTATTTAGTATCCATGGGTTGTGTTGAGCTTACCCTGGGAAAAGTTACCTTTTCTCAGAAAAGATGAAAGTCTTCAAGTAATATAGATGGTGGGAAGAGAAAGAAGAGAAGATGAAAGTGAGAGACAAGAAAATATAAAGAAAAGGAAAGAGAAGAAATGAACGGGGAGAAAGATAGAGAGAACATAGAAGGGGGTTGGGGTATAAAAGAGACAAAAATAAAAATAATAAGTATAAGAAAAATGAGAGATGTTGTTGACGGAAGGAATACAGATGGTTTCATGGTTAGCATCACGGAGAATGGGGAGGGCGAACCGAATTCAAACTCGGACTGGGCCAGTTCGTGTTCT
The DNA here is from genome assembly GCA_963457665.1 of Thysanoteuthis rhombus. Lineage (NCBI taxonomy): Eukaryota > Metazoa > Mollusca > Cephalopoda > Oegopsida > Thysanoteuthidae > Thysanoteuthis > Thysanoteuthis major. Next base: position 3,817,821 of record OY735223.1, read on the forward strand.
TTTCTCACTGACGCAATTTCTATCCCAAGGCAATTGAAGCTCCTTATCCTTAGTCGATGTTAGGTGATGGGCTCGTAAGAATCCACACATTACAAAAAATGACCTGCTTATGTCTCCACAGGCAATGGGGTAATCAG
>OY735223.1:3822957-3825457 GCA_963457665.1 Thysanoteuthis rhombus
TTTATGGCACATCGACTGCTATATGAAGGTAATCAGGAGTTGTGCAGTTTGAAATCATCATCATCATGTCCATCCTTCGTGATATCAGTTCCAAGTGATTTAGTCACTGCAGTAGACCACAAGGACTGGAGTCATGGTTTGAGCTTCACTTTGATCATTGTGAGGTAGAATTGCAAATGTCCTCCACCTCGTTACTGACCTTGGTTTGGACTCAGAGTGGTCTGTCTTTAGACTGGTCGCTTACTAAGGCTAGGGGGCCCAGTCTTCCCTGCTAAATAACCATGATTGGAGGCTAGTGAGAAGAGATGTATTCATACCTATCCCAAGGGCATTAGTGCAAAGGGAGCACAAACTGTAAACTCGGTCCACCGAGCCCATTTTCTGTGCCGATAACAGTAAGGCCACCCGCTTCAATTTTTAAATGTACAAAATATCAAAGCATTTTCTATTTTCAAAAAGTTATTGCTCCCAGGCATTACCAATTGACCTTGCTAGTTAATTGAGAAAATCGTATGAATCCCACCCCTGTCAGAAGTTAGTATTCGAGCCCATGTAAATGTCAGGATTTCGAATGCTGATTTTCAAGTCGCGTAGATGGTACCTACTATCATCTCTTGAAAGTATGCCGAAGTATAATCTTCCAATTCCTCATTCTCCCCTATTTAGCTATTAATCTTTTATAAAGAGAAGTCTTTTTTTTATGACGATGAATTCAAATTTATATCAATAAAGATAAACTTTTCCAATTTTTATATCCTCTGCTTAATCTTATCAGCCGATTATACTTATCTAAAAGGACTTGTTCTAAATTGATTACAGTAAGCGACTTCACAGCGATTATCAATCGCTTGATTCTTCTACATTCAATATTAAAGAGATGCCGATCATCAATTGAGTCATTGTTAATTCGATTTCAGCGCAATGGACGATTTGCTTCACATGTGTGAAACCGAGGAATTGAGTAGTTTTGTATCAAACCTTTTGTGCTGAATAAACGTATTTTACTTCCTTTTTTTTGTCATTATTATTACCGTTGAAGAAGCGTGGCTATCAAAGATAGCGGGGTTTCTATCCTTTTTTTTTTTTATTAGTGCTTAATACAAGAAAGGGTTTGTGTGTTTATATGTTGGTGCGTTCCAGCGCTCCTGGACATACCATCTTTTCTACAGTCTCGAAACTTGGCATCAGCACTCCACAACTCCTATTCTAAAAATGCCTTTTTGATGTTTGAAGGGAAAAAAGCTTCCTTGACCATATTAACGACATGTTTCGAAATGTTTTTGTTTTTACTGTATGGCGTGGTGTCACCAGTTTATAGGATGTGGGGTCTTTTGTGTGGAATCCACACCAGTTTTCGCACGTAGTGTCTATTGTTGAATCCGAACAGTGATGTATTGTTGGGAGACGAGGGTTTTGGATCCTCGTGGGTGATGTGTAGTGTACCGGCTCTGTAGCTGTGGAAGGAAGGAAGCTGTACGAAGAAAAGGGAATGGAATGCACGCCAAGTATGAAGTTGGACGCGCATTGAAATAAGGAGGAATTAACACATACAAGAATTATGGCCAGACAGGAGACGTACGTTTAATACAAGAATAAAGATGAGGTACATGTAAGTATAACATAGATACGATCGATCGTGAGAAATAATGTTAGGAGAAGAGATAGTAAAAGGTAGGAGTTCTCTTGTCTCGATAGTGCTGGTATCGGAGTTGTAGCGGAGTTGTCTGAACGCATGGATTCCGTATGGTTGGATTGCTCCCAGATACGTGAAAACCGGGTTCAGAGTGTGAGCCTTACTGCCAAGTAAGTGAGTTAACTTTGGGGCTATTCTCAGACGCTGTCAGACTCTCGACGAACAGACTATGAAAGACATAGAACATGGAGTTTTATCCATGAGTGTTTCGAGAAGTGGTGGTTAAGATCGGATCGGCCAGTGGGTTGGCGACATGATAACGATCTTAGAGAGATGGGAAGAGAGTAGCCGACCGCGAAGGCCGGGGCCAAAGGCATGACCAGCTAGGAGTCCTGGCGCCAATGAGCATTGGACCAGGGAGGAGGAGAGAGAGAGAGAATCGCCGGCTGCAGAGGCCGGGGCTAGAAGCGTACCCAGCTAGGGGTACTGGTGCTAGTGCTATTTATCTACTGTCCCACCATTGCAGAATTTGACACAAGGTCGGGCTTAACGTGGGGAAAATAGGAGACACCCTTCCAAAAATGGCTCCAGCCGACGTGGCTCCGGTTTGCTTTGCAATCAAAGCAACCCCTGCCACGAAAGCGTCCACCAGGGGACCTGAGTCGTCAGAGGAAGTGACGTTTTGGATATCTTTCTAAAAGAAGAGTTTCGTACTAAATTCCTAACTAAAAGTATACGGGGCACTACAACTGTATTTTAGATGTTTTTCAGTGGAAAACGCCAATGATTTCATAAATAAAATTTATTCGGGTCATATTTATTCTTCAATGAATTTTTCACACAACCTTGATGCTACGATTGCTCAAT
>OY735223.1:3830457-3887957 GCA_963457665.1 Thysanoteuthis rhombus
CCGCGGACCCCCAGGATCCCGTGCGAACTTTCCAGGAATTCTGTGAAACAAAATGATATTTTGCAATATACTTAATGAATTTTCATTGCATAAACGATTTATTCACGGCTTTTACATATCTTCATTTTATTTCTTTATTACAAATCGTACTTTTCATATGGGGAAAACTAACAACATTTTGCCTTACAAATTAAAACATCTCCATTATTTACGTGACACAGTCAAAAATCGTTTATATGTCTATTTTCTTTGTCATTAAACTTCGTTCTTACTTTTCCATTAGAGTGTATATTTTCTATTTTAGTTTATAAACATTCAAATAATTCCACAAACAAGGCCAAATTCCAATAGTTAGATACGTATGAAAATATATGTATGTGGAAAGGAAAGTTTTTTTCAACTTTTAAAAGTTTCCATAGTGAATTTAATTATTGAAGCTGTTTGTTGAATAATTAAAATTTGAAAACCACTGCTTTAGGGATGCCCAGTATACTAAGATGATAGGCCTTGAGCCAGAATAAGCTGAGGTTAGTAAATATCTCTATTGAAATCCTCACTACCCCAATGGATGGATACAGCTTGCCACAGCCGGTGCTATGCATGTTCATTAGTTGCCAAACATCCCAAATAAATGATACACGTCATAGAATGATCCAACGTCTTGTCGAGGATATCTTTGTTCGATTTGAGGTAGAAGACAGGATCCCTTTCTGCATCCGTTGTATTGCCGTAACAGAATCTACGTATACTATTCGACCATTTCCTATATTGGGTAGGTGTGAATATGGTTAGATCGATAGATACTTACATAGATAGCCATGTGCTAGACTGAGCAGGAAAAGTGGCTAAAATTGGCAGCTTTTTCATAAAAACTGACTTCAAAGAGCTAGATTTGTCATTTCCAGATAACTTTGAAGATGAAAATATTTACAATTAGGTAGCATGATCCTGGGTTTTAAAATAGCTAAAATTGGCTCGACTTTACGGTTCCAGATAACTTGACGACAAAAAATATCACACACACACACACACACACACACACACACACACACATATATATATATATATATATATATATATATATATATATATATATATGTGTCTGTGTGTGATATTTTCCAAATATATATATATATGTGTGTGTGTGTGATATTTCATCTTCAATTCATTCGATCTATCGATCTGGCTCATAAAATGACCATTAAGTGCCCTAAAGATCGGCTTTTTATTGTTGAGTGTTGCTCACATGATGTTAGTTGATGACAGGCTCGTTCATAGGGGGAAGGTGTGCATGTGTCATGATAAGTGTGTGGGTTCTAAGGTGTAGTGGTTATCACATCTGCTTAACACGCAGAAGGTCTCGAGTTCGAAAATCGATGGAACCTATGATCCTTCCTACATTTGGCTTTCCTACATTTATAAGATAAACTCTGTTAAGTAGCTGTAGAAAAAAACATTCAGGATGATAGGTGTGTGGGTTCCATGGTGTAGTGGTTATCACCTCTGCTTAACACGCAGAAGGTCACGAGTTCGAAACTCAATGGAACCTATGATCCTCCCTACTTTTGCCTTTCCTACATTTATAAGATAAAGTGTTAAATAGCTGCAGAATAAAACATACAGGATGATAGGTATGTTGGTTCCATGGTGTAGTGGTTATCACATCTGCTTAACACGCAGAAGGTCTCGAGTTCGAAACACGATGGAACCTATGATCATCCCTACTTTTGCCTTTCCTACATTTATAAGATGAAGTGTTAAATAGATGCAGAATAAAACATACAGGATGATAGGTGTGTGGGTTCCATGGTGTAGTGGTTATCACATCTGCTTAACACGCAGAAGGTCTCGAGTTCGAAACTCGATGGAACCTATGATCCTTCCTACTTTTGCCTTTCCTACATTTATAAGATAAAGTGTTAAATAGCTGCAGAATAAAACATACAGGATGATAGGTGTGTGGGTTCCATGGTGTAGTGGTTATCACATCTGCTTAACACGCAGAAGGTCTCGAGTTCGAAACTCGATGGAACCTATGATCCTCCCTACTTTTGCCTTTCCTACATTTATAAGATAAAGTGTTAAATAGCTGCAGAATAAAACATACAGGATGATAGGTGTGTGGGTTCCATGGTGTAGTGGTTATCACATCTGCCTAACACGCAGAAGGTCTCGAGTAAGAAACTCGATGGAACCTATGATCCTCCCTATTTTTGCCTTTCCTACATTTAAAAGATGAACTCTGTCCAATGGCTGCAGAAAAAAACATACAGGATGATTGGTGTGTGGGTTCCATGGTGTAGTGGTTATCACATCTGCTTAACACGCAGAAGGTCTTGAGTTCGAAACTCGTTGGAACCTATGATCCTCCCTACTTTTGCCTTTCCTACATTCATAAGATAAAGTGTTAAATAGCTGCAGAAAAAACATACAGGATGATAGGTATGTTGGTTCCATGGTGTAGTGGTTATCACATCTTCTTAACACGCAGAAGGTCTCGAGTTCGAAACTCGATGGAACCTATGATCCTTCCTAGTTTTGCCTTTCCTACATTTATAAGATAAAGTGTTAAATAGCTGCAGAATAAAACATACAGGATGATAGATGTGTGGGTTCCATGGTGTAGTGGTTATCACATCTGCTTAACACACAGAAGGTCTCAATTTCGAAACTCGATGGAACCTATGATCCTTCCTACTTTTGCCTTTCCTACATTCATAAGATAAAGTGTTAAAGAGCTGCAGAAAAAACAGACAGGATGATATGTGTGTGGGTTCCATGGTGTAGTGGTTATCACATCTGCTTAACACGCAGAAGGTCTCGAGTTCGAAACTCGATGGAACCTATGATCCTCCCTACTTTTGCTTTTCCTACATTTATAAGATAAAGTGTTAAATAGCTGCAGAAAAAAACATACAGGATGATAGGTATGTTGGTTCCATGGTGTAGTGGTTATCACATCTTCTTAACACGCAGAAGGTCTCGAGTTCGAAACTCGATGGAACCTATGATCCTTCCTAGTTTTGCCTTTCCTATATTTATAAGATAAAGTGTTAAATAGCTGCAGAATAAAACATACAGGATGATAGATGTGTGGGTTCCATGGTGTAGTGGTTATCACATCTGCTTAACACGCAGAAGGTCTCGAGTTCGGAACTCGATGGAACCTATGATCCTTCCTACTTTTGCCTTTCCTACATTCATAAGATAAGGTGTTAAATAGCTGCAGAATAAAACATTCACGATGATAGGTGTGTGGGTTCCATGGTGTAGTGGTTATCACATCTGCTTAACACACAGAAGGTCTCGAGTTCGAAATTCGATGGAACCTATGATCCTTCCTAGTTTTGCCTTTCCTACATTTATAAGATAAAGTGTTAAATAGCTGCAGAAAAAAACATACAGGATGATAGATGTGTGGGTTCCATGGTGTAGTGGTTATCACATCTGCTTAACACGCAGAAGGTCTCGAGTTCGAAACTCGATGGAACCTATGATCCTCCATACTTTTGCTTTTCTTACATTTATAAGATAAAGTGTTAAATAGCTGCAGAAAAAAACATACAGGATGATAGGTATGTTGGTTCCATGGTGTAGTGGTTATCACATCTTCTTAACACGCAGAAGGTCTCGAGTTCGAAACTCGATGGAACCTATGATCCTTCCTAGTTTTGCCTTTCCTACATTTATAAGATAAAGTGTTAAATAGCTGCAGAATAAAACATACAGGATGATAGATGTGTGGGTTCCATGGTGTAGTGGTTATCACATCTGCTTAACACGCAGAAGGTCTCGAGTTCGAAACTCGATGGAACATATGATCCTCCCTACTTTCGCCTTTCCTACATTCATAAGATAAAGTGTTAAATAGCTGCAGAAAAAAACATACAGGATGATAGGTGTGTGGGTTCTATGGTGCAGTGGTTATCACATCTGCTTAACACGCAGAAGGTCTCGAGTTCGAAACTCGATGGAACCTATGATCCTTCCTAGTTTTGCCTTTCCTACATTCATAAGATAAAGTGTTAAATAGCTGCAGAAAAAACATACTGGATGATAGGTGTGTGGGTTCCATGGTGTAGTGGTTATCACATCTGCTTAACACGCAGAAGGTCTCGAGTTCGAAACTCGATGGAACCTATGATCCTTCCTACTTTTGCCTTTCCTACATTCATAAGATAATGTGTTAAATAGCTGCAGAAAAAAACATACAGGATGATAGGTGTGTGGGTTCCATGGTGTAGTGGTTATCACATCTTCTTAACACACAGAAGGTCTCGAGTTCGAAATTCGATGGAACCTATGATCCTTCCTAGTTTTGCCTTTCCTACATTTATAAGATAAAGTGTTAAATAGCTGCAGAAAAAAACATACAGGATGATAGATGTGTGGGTTCCATGGTGTAGTGGTTATCACATCTGCTTAACACGCAGAAGGTCTCGAGTTCGAAACTCGATGGAACCTATGATCCTCCATACTTTTGCTTTTCTTACATTTATAAGATAAAGTGTTAAATAGCTGCAGAAAAAAACATACAGGATGATAGGTATGTTGGTTCCATGGTGTAGTGGTTATCACATCTTCTTAACACGCAGAAGGTCTCGAGTTCGAAACTCGATGGAACCTATGATCCTTCCTAGTTTTGCCTTTCCTACATTTATAAGATAAAGTGTTAAATAGCTGCAGAATAAAACATACAGGATGATAGATGTGTGGGTTCCATGGTGTAGTGGTTATCACATCTGCTTAACACGCAGAAGGTCTCGAGTTCGAAACTCGATGGAACATATGATCCTCCCTACTTTCGCCTTTCCTACATTCATAAGATAAAGTGTTAAATAGCTGCAGAAAAAAACATACAGGATGATAGGTGTGTGGGTTCTATGGTGCAGTGGTTATCACATCTGCTTAACACGCAGAAGGTCTCGAGTTCGAAACTCGATGGAACCTATGATCCTTCCTAGTTTTGCCTTTCCTACATTCATAAGATAAAGTGTTAAATAGCTGCAGAAAAAACATACTGGATGATAGGTGTGTGGGTTCCATGGTGTAGTGGTTATCACATCTGCTTAACACGCAGAAGGTCTCGAGTTCGAAACTCGATGGAACCTATGATCCTTCCTACTTTTGCCTTTCCTACATTCATAAGATAATGTGTTAAATAGCTGCAGAAAAAAACATACAGGATGATAGGTGTGTGGGTTCCATGGTGTAGTGGTTATCACATCTTCTTAACACACAGAAGGTCTCGAGTTCGAAATTCGATGGAACCTATGATCCTTCCTAGTTTTGCCTTTCCTACATTTATAAGATAAAGTGTTAAATAGCTGCAGAAAAAAACATACAGGATGATAGATGTGTGGGTTCCATGGTGTAGTGGTTATCACATCTGCTTAACACGCAGAAGGTCTCGAGTTCGAAACTCGATGGAACCTATGATCCTCCCTACTTTTGCTTTTCCTACATTTATAAGATAAAGTGTTAAATAGCTGCAGAAAAAAACATACAGGATGATAGGTATGTTGGTTCCATGGTGTAGTGGTTATCACATCTGCTTAACACGCAGAAGGTCTCGAGTTCGAAACTCGATGGAACCTATGATCCTTCCTAGTTTTGCCTTTCCTACATTTATAAGATAAAGTGTTAAATAGCTGCAGAATAAAACATACAGGATGATAGATGTGTGGGTTCCATGGTGTAGTGGTTATCACATCTGCTTAACACGCAGAAGGTCTCGAGTTCGAAACTCGATGGAACATATGATCCTCCCTACTTTCGCCTTTCCTACTTTCATAAGATAAAGTGTTAAATAGCTGCAGAAAAAAACATACAGGATGATAGGTGTGTGGGTTCTATGGTGCAGTGGTTATCACATCTGCTTAACACGCAGAAGGTCTCGAGTTCGAAACTCGATGGAACCTATGATCCTTCCTAGTTTTGCCTTTCCTACATTCATAAGATAAAGTGTTAAATAGCTGCAGAAAAAACATACTGGATGATGTGTGTGTGGGTTCCATGGTGTAGTGGTTATCACATCTGCTTAACACGCAGAAGGTCTCGAGTTCGAAACTCGATGGAACCTATAATCCTTCCTACTTTTGCCTTTCATAAGATAAAGTGTTAAATAGCTGCTTAAAAAAACCTGTCTGTTTTTTTAAGCAGCTATTTAACACTTTATCTTATGAATGTAGGAAAGGCAAAAGTAGGGAGGATCATAGGTTCCATTGAGTTTCGAGCTCGAGACCTTCTGCGTGTTAAGCTGATGTGATAACCACTACACCATGGAACCCACACACCTATCATCCAGTATGTTTTATTCTGCAGCTATTTAACAGAGTTTATCTTATAAATATAGGGAAAGCAAAAGTAGGAAGGATCATAGGTTCCATCCAGTTTCGAACTCGAGACTTTCTGCGTGTTAAGCAGATGTGATAACCACTACACCATGGAACCCACACAACTATCATCCTGTATGTTATATTCTGCAGCTATTTAACACTTTATCTTATAAATGTAGGAAAGGCAAAAGTAGGGAGGATCATAGGTTCCATCGAGTTTCGAACTCGAGACCTTCTGCGTGTTAAGCAGATGTGATAACCACTACACCATGAAACCCACACACCTATCATCCTGTATGTTTTTTTCTGCTGCTATTTAAAACTTTATCTTATAAATGTAGGAAAGGCAAAAGTAGGGAGGATCATGGGTTCCATCGAGTTTCGAACTCGAGACCTTCTGCGTGTTAAGCAGATGTGATAACCACTACACCATGAAACCCACACACCTATCATACTGCATGTTTTATTCTGCAGCTATTTAACTGTTTATCTTATAAATGTAGGAAAGGTAAAAGTAGGAAGGATCATAGGTTCCATCGAGTTTTGAACTCGAGACCTTCTGCGTGTTAAGCAGATGTGATAACCAATACACCATGGAACCCACGCACCTATCATCCTGTATGTTTTATTCTGCATCTATTTAACACTTTATCTTATAAATGTAGGAAAGGCAAAAGTAGGGAGGATCATAGGTTCCATCGAGTTTCGAACTCGAGACCTTCTGCGTGTTAAGCAGATGTGATAACCACTACACCATGGAACCCACACACCTATCATCCTGTCTGTTTTTTTCTGCAGCTATTTAACTGTTTATCTTATAAATGTAGGAAAGGTAAAAGTAGGAAGGATCATAGGTTCCATCGAGTTTCGAACTCTAGACCTTCTGCGTGTTAAGCAGATGTGATAACCACTACACCATGGAACCCACACACCTATCATCCTGTATGTTATATTCTGCAGCTATTTAACACTTTATCTTATGAAAGTACGAAAGGCAAAAGTAGGAAGGATCATAGGTTCCATCGAGTTTCAAACTCGAGACCTTCTGCGTGTTAAGCAGATGTGATAACCACTACACCATGGAACCCACACACCTATCATCCTGTATGTTATATTCTGCAGCTCTTTAACACTTTATCTTATGAAAGTAGGAAAGGCAAAAGTAGGAAGGATCATAGGTTCCATCGAGTTTCGAACTCGAGAACTTCTGCGTGTTAAACAGATGTGATAACCACTACACCATGGAACCCACACACCTATCATCCTGTATGTTATATTCTGCAGCTATTTAACACTTTATCTTATGAAAGTAGGAAAGGTAAAAGTAGGAAGGATCATAGGTTCCATCGAGTTTCGAACTCGAGACTTTCTGCGTGTTAAGCAGATGTGATAACCACTACACCATGGAACCCACACACCTATCATCCTGTATGTTATATTCTGCAGCTATTTAACACTTTATCTTACTAAAGTAGGAAAGGCAAAAGTAGGAAGGATCATAGGTTCCATCGAGTTTCGAACTCTAGACCTTCTGCGTGTTAAGCAGATGTGATAACCACTACACCAAGGAACCCACACACCTATCATCCTGTATGTTATATTCTGCAGCTATTTAACACTTTATCTTACTAAAGTAGGAAAGGCAAAAGTAGGAAGGATCATAGGTTCCATCGAGTTTCAAACTCGAGACCTTCTGCGTGTTAAGCAGATGTGATAACCACTACACCATGGAACCAACATACCTATCATCCTGTATGTTCTATTCTGCAGCTCTTTAACACTTTATCTTATGAAAGTAGGAAAGGCAAAAGTAGGAAGGATCATAGGTTCCATCGAGTTTCGAACTCGAGACCTTCTGTGTGTTAAGCAGATGTGATAACCACTACACCATGGAACCAACATACCTATCATCCTGTATGTTATATTCTTCAGCTATTTAACACTTTATCTTATGAAAGTAGGAAAGGCAAAAGTAGGAAGGATCATAGGTTCCATCGAGTTTCGAACTCGAGACCTTCTGCGTGTTAAGCAGATGTGATAACCACTACACCATGGAACCCACACACCAATCATCCTGTATGTTTTTTTCTGCATCTATTTAACACTTTATCTTATAAATGTAGGAAAGGCAAAAGTAGGGAGGATCATAGGTTCCATCGAGTTTCGAACTCGAGACCTTCTGCGTGTTAAGCAGATGTGATAACCACTACACCATGGAACCAACATACCTATCATCCTGTATGTTATATTCTTCAGCTATTTAACACTTTATCTTATGAAAGTAGGAAAGGCAAAAGTAGGAAGGATCATAGGTTCCATCGAGTTTCGAACTCGAGACCTTCTGCGTGTTAAGCAGATGTGATAACCACTACACCATGGAACCAAAATACCTATCATCCTGTATGTTATATTCTGCAGCTATTTAACACTTTATCTTATGAAAGTAGGAAAGGCAAAAGTAGGAAGGATCATAGGTTCCATCGAGTTTCGAACTCGAGACCTTCTGCGTGTTAAGCAGATGTGATAACCACTACACCATGGAACCCACACACCTATCATCCTGTATGTTATATTCTGCAGCTCTTTAACACTTTATCTTATGGAAGTAGGAAAGGCAAAAGTAGGAAGGATCATAGGTTCCATCGAGTTTCGAACTCGAGACCTTCTGCGTGTTAAGCAGATGTGATAACCACTACACCATGGAACCCACACACCTATCATCCTGTATGTCAATTTCTTCAGCTCTTTAACACTTTATCTTATAAATCTAGGAAAGATCATAGGTTCCATCGAGTTTCGAACTCGAGACTTTCTGCGTGTTAAGCAGATGTGATAACCACTACACCATGGAACCCACACACCTATCATCCTGTATGTTATATTCTGCAGCTCTTTAACACTTTATCTTATAAATGTAGGAAAGGCAAAAGTAGGAAGGATCATAGGTTCCATCGAGTTTCGAACTCGAGACATTCTGCGTGTTAAGCAGATGTGATAACCACTACACCATGGAACCCACACACCTATCATCCTGTATGTTATATTCTGCATCTATTTAACACTTTATCTTATAAATGTAGGAAAGGCAAAAGTAGAGAAGATCATAGGTTTCATCAAGTTTTGAACTCGAGACCTTCTGCGTGTTAAGCAGATGTGATAACCACTACACCATGGAACCCACACACCTATCATCCTGTATGTTTTATTCTGCAGCTATTTAACACTTTATCTTATGAAAGTAGGAAAGGCAAAAGTAGGAAGGATCATAGGTTCCATCGAGTTTCGAACTCGAGACCTTCTGCGTGTTAAGCAGATGTGATAACCACTACACCATGGAACCCACACACCTATCATCCTGTATGTTATATTCTGCAGCTCTTTAACACTTTATCTTATGGAAGTAGGAAAGGCAAAAGTAGGAAGGATCATAGGTTCCATCGAGTTTCGAACTCGAGACCTTCTGCGTGTTAAGCAGATGTGATAACCACTACACCATGGAACCAACATACCTATCATCCTGTATGTTATATTCTTCAGCTATTTAACACTTTATCTTATGAAAGTAGGAAAGGCAAAAGTAGGAAGGATCATAGGTTCCATCGAGTTTCGAACTCGAGACCTTCTGCGTGTTAAGCAGATGTGATAACCACTACACCATGGAACCAAAATACCTATCATCCTGTATGTTATATTCTGCAGCTATTTAACACTTTATCTTATGAAAGTAGGAAAGGCAAAAGTAGGAAGGATCATAGGTTCCATCGAGTTTCGAACTCGAGACCTTCTGCGTGTTAAGCAGATGTGATAACCACTACACCATGGAACCCACACACCTATCATCCTGTATGTTATATTCTGCAGCTCTTTAACACTTTATCTTATGGAAGTAGGAAAGGCAAAAGTAGGAAGGATCATAGGTTCCATCGAGTTTCGAACTCGAGACCTTCTGCGTGTTAAGCAGATGTGATAACCACTACACCATGGAACCCACACACCTATCATCCTGTATGTCAATTTCTTCAGCTCTTTAACACTTTATCTTATAAATCTAGGAAAGATCATAGGTTCCATCGAGTTTCGAACTCGAGACTTTCTGCGTGTTAAGCAGATGTGATAACCACTACACCATGGAACCCACACACCTATCATCCTGTATGTTATATTCTGCAGCTCTTTAACACTTTATCTTATGAAAGTAGGAAAGGCAAAAGTAGGAAGGATCATAGGTTCCATCGAGTTTCGAACTCGAGACATTCTGCGTGTTAAGCAGATGTGATAACCACTACACCATGGAACCAAAATACCTATCATCCTGTATGTTATATTCTGCAGCTATTTAACACTTTATCTTATGAAAGTAGGAAAGGCAAAAGTAGGAAGGATCATAGGTTCCATCGAGTTTCGAACTCGAGACCTTCTGCGTGTTAAGCAGATGTGATAACCACTACACCATGGAACCCACACACCTATCATCCTGTATGTTATATTCTGCAGCTCTTTAACACTTTATCTTATGGAAGTAGGAAAGGCAAAAGTAGGAAGGATCATAGGTTCCATCGAGTTTCGAACTCGAGACCTTCTGCGTGTTAAGCAGATGTGATAACCACTACACCATGGAACCCACACACCTATCATCCTGTATGTCAATTTCTTCAGCTCTTTAACACTTTATCTTATAAATCTAGGAAAGATCATAGGTTCCATCGAGTTTCGAACTCGAGACTTTCTGCGTGTTAAGCAGATGTGATAACCACTACACCATGGAACCCACACACCTATCATCCTGTATGTTATATTCTGCAGCTCTTTAACACTTTATCTTATAAATGTAGGAAAGGCAAAAGTAGGAAGGATCATAGGTTCCATCGAGTTTCGAACTCGAGACATTCTGCGTGTTAAGCAGATGTGATAACCACTACACCATGGAACCCACACACCTATCATCCTGTATGTTATATTCTGCATCTATTTAACACTTTATCTTATAAATGTAGGAAAGGCAAAAGTAGAGAAGATCATAGGTTTCATCAAGTTTTGAACTCGAGACCTTCTGCGTGTTAAGCAGATGTGATAACCACTACACCATGGAACCCACACACCTATCATCCTGTATGTTTTATTCTGCAGCTATTTAACACTTTATCTTATGAAAGTAGGAAAGGCAAAAGTAGGAAGGATCATAGGTTCCATCGAGTTTCGAACTCGAGACCTTCTGCGTGTTAAGCAGATGTGATAACCACTACACCATGGAACCCACACACCTATCATCCTGTATGTTATATTCTGCAGCTCTTTAACACTTTATCTTATGGAAGTAGGAAAGGCAAAAGTAGGAAGGATCATAGGTTCCATCGAGTTTCGAACTCGAGACCTTCTGCGTGTTAAGCAGATGTGATAACCACTACACCATGGAACCCACACACCTATCATCCTGTTTGTTTTTTTCTGCAGCTATTTAACACTTTATCTTATAAATGTTGGAAAGGCAAATGTAGGAAGGATCATAGGTTCCATCGAGTTTCGAACTCGAGAACTTCTGCGTGTTAAGCAGATGTGATAACCACTACACCATGGAACCCACACACCTATCATCCTGTTTGTTTTATTCTGCAGCTATTTAACACTTTATCTTATAAATGTTGGAAAGGCAAAAGTAGGAAGGATCATAGGTTCCATCGAGTTTCGAACTCGAGACCTTCTGCGTGTTAAGCAGATGTGATAACCACTACACCATGGAACCCACACACCTATCATCCTGTTTGTTTTTTTCTGCAGCTATTTAACACTTTATCTTATAAATGTTGGAAAGGCAAAAGTAGGAAGGATCATAGGTTCCATCGAGTTTCGAACTCGAGACCTTCTGCGTGTTAAGCAGATGTGATAAGCACTACACCATGGAACCCACACACCTATCATCCTGTTTGTTTTTTTCTGCAGCTATTTAACACTTTATCTTATAAATGTTGGAAAGGCAAAAGTAGTAAGGATCATAGGTTCCATCGAGTTTCGAACTCAAGACCTTCTGCGTGTTAAGCAGATGTGATAACCACTACACCATGGAACCCACACACCTATCATCCTGTATGTTTTATTCTGCAGCTATGTAACTGTTTATCTTATAAATGTAGGAAAGGCAAAAGTAAGAAAGATAATAGGTTCCATCGAGTTTCTTACTCGAGACCTTCTGCGTGTTAAGCAGATGTGATAACCACTACACCATGGAACCCACACACCTATCATCCTGTATGTTTTATTCTGAAGCTATTTAACACTTTATCTTATAAATGTAGGAAAGGCAAAAGTAGGAAGGATCATAGGTTCCATCGAGTTTCAAACTCGAGACCTTCTGCGTGTTAAGCAGATGTGATAACCACTACACCATGGAACCCACACACCTATCATCCTGTATGTTTTATTCTGCAGCTATGTAACTGTTTATCTTATAAATGTAGGAAAGGCAAAAGTAAGAAAGATATTAGGTTCCATTGAGTTTCTTACTCGAGACCTTCTGCGTGTTAAGCAGATGTGATAACCACTACACCATGGAACCCACACACCTATCATCCTGTATGTTTTATTCTGCAGCTATGTAACTGTTTATCTTATAAATGTAGGAAAGGCAAAACTAAGAAAGATAATAGGTTCCATCGAGTTTCGAACTCGAGACCTTCTGCGTGTTAAGCAGATGTGATAACCACTACACCATGGAACCCACACACCTATCATCCTGTTTGTTTTTTTCTGCAGCTATTTAACACTTTATCTTATAAATGTTGGAAAGGCAAATGTAGGAAGGATCATAGGTTCCATCGAGTTTCGAACTCGAGAACTTCTGCGTGTTAAGCAGATGTGATAACCACTACACCATGGAACCCACACACCTATCATCCTGTTTGTTTTTTTCTGCAGCTATTTAACACTTTATCTTATAAATGTTGGAAAGGCAAAAGTAGGAAGGATCATAGGTTCCATCGAGTTTCGAACTCGAGACCTTCTGCGTGTTAAGCAGATGTGATAACCACTACACCATGGAACCCACACACCTATCATCCTGTTTGTTTTTTTCTGCAGCTATTTAACACTTTATCTTATAAATGTTGGAAAGGCAAAAGTAGGAAGGATCATAGGTTCCATCGAGTTTCGAACTCGAGACCTTCTGCGTGTTAAGCAGATGTGATAACCACTACACCATGGAACCCACACACCTATCATCCAGTATGTTTTATTCTGCAGTTATTTAACACTTTATCTTATAAATGTAGGAAAGGCAAAAGTAGGAAGGATCATAGGTTCCATCGAGTTTCGAACTCGAGACCTTCTGCGTGTTAAGCAGATGTGATAACCACTACACCATGGAACCCACACACCTATCATCCTGTATGTTTTATTCTGCAGTTATTTAACACTTTATCTTATAAATGTAGGAAAGGCAAAAGTAGGAAGGATCAGAGGTTCCATCGAGTTTCGAACTCGAGACCTTCTGCGTGTTAAGCAGATGTGATAACCACTACACCATGGAACCTACATACCTATCATCCTGTATGTTTTATTCTGCAGCTATTTAACACTTTATCTTATAAATGTTGGAAAGGCAAAAGTAGGAAGGATCATAGGTTCCATCGAGTTTCGAACTCGAGACCTTCTGCGTGTTAAGCAGATGTGATAACCACTACACCATGGAACCCACACACCTATCATCCTGTTTGTTTTTTTCTGCAGCTATTTAACACTTTATCTTATAAATGTTGGAAAGGCAAATGTAGGAAGGATCATAGGTTCCATCGAGTTTCGAACTCGAGAACTTCTGCGTGTTAAGCAGATGTGATAACCACTACACCATGGAACCCACACACCTATCATCCTGTTTGTTTTATTCTGCAGCTATTTAACACTTTATCTTATAAATGTTGGAAAGGCAAAAGTAGGAAGGATCATAGGTTCCATCGAGTTTCGAACTCGAGACCTTCTGCGTGTTAAGCAGATGTGATAACCACTACACCATGGAACCCACACACCTATCATCCTGTTTGTTTTTTTCTGCAGCTATTTAACACTTTATCTTATAAATGTTGGAAAGGCAAAAGTAGGAAGGATCATAGGTTCCATCGAGTTTCGAACTCGAGACCTTCTGCGTGTTAAGCAGATGTGATAACCACTACACCATGGAACCCACACACCTATCATCCTGTTTGTTTTTTTCTGCAGCTATTTAACACTTTATCTTATAAACGTTGGAAAGGCAAAAGTAGGAAGGATCATAGGTTCCATCGAGTTTCGAACTCGAGACCTTCTGCGTGTTAAGCAGATGTGATAAGCACTACACCATGGAACCCACACACCTATCATCCTGTTTGTTTTTTTCTGCAGCTATTTAACACTTTATCTTATAAATGTTGGAAAGGCAAAAGTAGTAAGGATCATAGGTTCCATCGAGTTTCGAACTCAAGACCTTCTGCGTGTTAAGCAGATGTGATAACCACTACACCATGGAACCCACACACCTATCATCCTGTATGTTTTATTCTGCAGCTATGTAACTGTTTATCTTATAAATGTAGGAAAGGCAAAAGTAAGAAAGATAATAGGTTCCATCGAGTTTCTTACTCGAGACCTTCTGCGTGTTAAGCAGATGTGATAACCACTACACCATGGAACCCACACACCTATCATCCTGTATGTTTTATTCTGCAGCTATTTAACACTTTATCTTATAAATGTAGGAAAGGCAAAAGTAGGAAGGATCATAGGTTCCATCGAGTTTCGAACTCGAGACCTTCTGCGTGTTAAGCAGATGTGATAACCACTACACCATGGAACCCACACACCTATCATCCTGTATGTTTTATTCTGCAGCTATGTAACTGTTTATCTTATAAATGTAGGAAAGGCAAAAGTAAGAAAGATATTAGGTTCCATTGAGTTTCTTACTCGAGACCTTCTGCGTGTTAAGCAGATGTGATAACCACTACACCATGGAACCCACGCACCTATCATCCTGTATGTTTTATTCTACAGCTATGTAACTGTTTATCTTATAAATGTAGGAAAGGCAAAAGTAAGAAAGATAATAGGTTCCATCGAGTTTCTTACTCGAGACCTTCTGCGTGTTAAGCAGATGTGATAACCACTACACCATGGAACCCACACACCTATCATCCTGTATGTTTTATTCTGCAGCTATTTAACACTTTATCTTATAAATGTAGGAAAGGCAAAAGTAGGAAGGATCATAGGTTCCATCGAGTTTCGAACTCGAGACCTTCTGCGTGTTAAGCAGATGTGATAACCACTACACCATGGAACCCACACACCTATCATCCTGTATGTTTTATTCTGCAGCTATGTAACTGTTTATCTTATAAATGTAGGAAAGGCAAAAGTAAGAAAGATATTAGGTTCCATTGAGTTTCTTACTCGAGACCTTCTGCGTGTTAAGCAGATGTGATAACCACTACACCATGGAACCCACACACCTATCATCCTGTATGTTTTATTCTGCAGTTATTTAACACTTTATCTTATAAATGTAGGAAAGGCAAAAGTAGGAAGGATCATAGGTTCCATCGAGTTTCGAACTCGAGACCTTCTGCGTGTTAAGCAGATGTGATAACCACTACACCATGAAACCCACACACCTATCATCCTGTCTGTTTTTTTCTGGAGCTATTCAACACTTTATCTTATAAATGTAGGAAAGGCAAAAGTAGGAAGGATCATAGGTTCTATTGAGTTTCGAACTCGAGACCTTCTGCGTGTTAAGCAGATGTGATAACCACTACACCATGGAACCCACACACCTATCATCCTGTATGTTTTTTTCTGCAGCTATTTAACACTTTATCTTATAAATGTAGGAAAGGCAAAAGTAGGAAGGATCATAGGTTCCATCGAGTTTCGAACTTGAGACTTTCTGCGTGTTAAGCAGATGTGATAACCACTACACCATGGAACCCACACACCTATCATCCTGTCTGTTTTTTTCTGCTGCTATTTAACACTTTATCTTATAAATGTAGGAAAGGCAAAAGTAGGAAGGATCATAGGTTCCATCGAGTTTCTTACTCGAGACCTTCTGCGTGTTAAGCACATGTGATAACCACTACACCATGGAACCCACACACCTATCATCCAGTATGTTTTATTCTGCAGTTATTTAACACTTTATCTTATAAATGTAGGAAAGGCAAAAGTAGGAAGGATCATAGGTTCCATCGAGTTTCGAACTCGAGACCTTCTGCGTGTTAAGCAGATGTGATAACCACTACACCATGGAACCCACACACCTATCATCCTGTATGTTTTATTCTGCAGTTATTTAACACTTTATCTTATAAATGTAGGAAAGGCAAAAGTAGGAAGGATCAGAGGTTCCATCGAGTTTCGAACTCGAGACCTTCTGCGTGTTAAGCAGATGTGATAACCACTACACCATGGAACCTACATACCTATCATCCTGTATGTTTTATTCTGCAGCTATTTAACACTTTATCTTATAAATGTTGGAAAGGCAAAAGTAGGAAGGATCATAGGTTCCATCGAGTTTCGAACTCGAGACCTTCTGCGTGTTAAGCAGATGTGATAACCACTACACCATGGAACCCACACACCTATCATCCTGTTTGTTTTATTCTGCAGCTATTTAACACTTTATCTTATAAATGTTGGAAAGGCAAAAGTAGGAAGGATCATAGGTTCCATCGAGTTTCGAACTCGAGACCTTCTGCGTGTTAAGCAGATGTGATAACCACTACACCATGGAACCCACACACCTATCATCCTGTTTGTTTTTTTCTGCAGCTATTTAACACTTTATCTTATAAATGTTGGAAAGGCAAAAGTAGGAAGGATCATAGGTTCCATCGAGTTTCGAACTCGAGACCTTCTGCGTGTTAAGCAGATGTGATAACCACTACACCATGGAACCCACACACCTATCATCCTGTTTGTTTTTTTCTGCAGCTATTTAACACTTTATCTTATAAATGTTGGAAAGGCAAAAGTAGGAAGGATCATAGGTTCCATCGAGTTTCGAACTCGAGACCTTCTGCGTGTTAAGCAGATGTGATAAGCACTACACCATGGAACCCACACACCTATCATCCTGTTTGTTTTTTTCTGCAGCTATTTAACACTTTATCTTATAAATGTTGGAAAGGCAAAAGTAGTAAGGATCATAGGTTCCATCGAGTTTCGAACTCAAGACCTTCTGCGTGTTAAGCAGATGTGATAACCACTACACCATGGAACCCACACACCTATCATCCTGTTTGTTTTATTCTGCAGCTATTTAACACTTTACCTTATAAATGTAGGAAAGGCAAAAGTAGGAAGGATCATAGGTTCCATCGAGTTTCGAACTCGAGACCTTCTGCGTGTTAAGCAGATGTGATAACCACTACACCATGGAACCCACACACCTATCATCCTGTTTGTTTTTTTCTGCAGCTATTTAACACTTTATCTTATAAATGTTGGAAAGGCAAAAGTAGGAAGGATCATAGGTTCCATCGAGTTTCGAACTCGAGACCTTCTGCGTGTTAAGCAGATGTGATAACCACTACACCATGGAACCCACACACCTATCATCCTGTTTGTTTTTTTCTGCAGCTATTTAACACTTTATCTTATAAATGTTGGAAAGGCAGAAGTAGGAAGGATCATAGGTTCCATCGAGTTTCGAACTCGAGACCTTCTGCGTGTTAAGCAGATGTGATAACCACTACACCATGGAACCCACATACCTATCATCCTGTATGTTTTTTTCTGCAGCTATTTAACACTTTATCTTATAAATGTTGGAAAGGCAAAAGTAGGAAGGATCATAGGTTCCATCGAGTTTCGAACTCGAGACCTTCTGCGTGTTAAGCAGATGTGATAACCACTACACCATGGAACCCACACACCTATCATCCAGTATGTTTCTTCCTGCAGCCATTGGACAGAGTTTATCTTATAAATGTAGGAAAGGTAAAAGTAGGAAGGATCATAGGTTCCATCGAGTTTCGAACTCGAGACCTTCCGTGTGTTAAGCAGATGTGATAACCACTACACCATGAAACCCACACACCTATCGTCCTGAATGTTTTTTTCTACAGCTAATTAACAGAGTTTATCTTATAAATGTAGGGAAAGCAAAAGTAGGAAGGATCATAGTTTCCATCGAGTTTCGAACTCGAGACCTTCTTCGTGTTAAGTATATGTGGTAACCACTACACCATGGAACCCACACACCTATCATCCTGTCTTTTTTTTCTGCAGCTATTTAACACTTTATCTTATGAATGTAGGAAAGGCAAAAGTAGGAAGGATCATAGGTTCCATCGAGTTTCGAACTCAAGACCTTCTGCGTGTTAAGCAGATGTGATAACCACTACACCATGGAACCCACACACCTATCATCCAGTATGTTTCTTTCTGCAGCCATTGGACAGAGTTTATCTTATAAATGTAGGAAAGGTAAAAGTTGGAACGATCATAGGTTCCATCGAGTTTCGAACTCGAAACCTTCTGCGTGTTAAGCAGATGTGATAACCACTACACAATGGAACCCACACACCTATCATCCTGAATGTTTTTTTCTACAGCTACTTAACAGAGTTTATTTTATAAATATAGGGAAAGGAAAAGTAAGAAGGATCATAAGTTCCATCGAGTTTCGAACTCGAGACCTTCTGCGTGTTAAGCAGATGTGATAACCACTACACCATGGAACCCACACACCTGTCATCCAGTATGTTTCTTTCTGCAGCCATTGGACAGAGTTTATCTAATAAATGTAGGAAAAGCAAAAGTAGGAAGGATCATAGGTTCCATCGAGTTTCGAACTCGAGACCTTCTGCGTGTTAAGCAGATGTGATAACCACTACACCATGGAACCCACACACCTATCATCCAGTATGTTTCTTTCTGCAGCCATTGGACAGAGTTTATCTTATAAATGTAGGAGAGGCAAAAGTAGGAAGGATCATAGGTTCCATCGAGTTTCGAACTCGAGACCTTCTGCGTGTTAAGCAGATGTGATAACCACTACACCATGGAACCCACACACCTATCATCCAGTATGTTTCTTTCTGCAGCCATTGGACAGAGTTTATCTTATAAATGTAGGAAAGGCAAAAGTAGGAAGGATCATAGGTTCCATCGAGTTTCGAACTCGAGACCTTCTGCGTGTTAAGCAGATGTGATAAGCACTACACCATGGAACCCACACACCTATCATCCTGTATGTCTATTTTTGCTGCTATTTAAAACTTTATCTTATGAATGTAGGAAACGCAAAAGTAGGAGGGATCATAGGTTCCATCGTGTTTCGAACTTGAGACCTTCTGCATGTTAAGCAGATGTGATAACCGCTACACCATGGAACCCACACACCTATCATCCAGTATGTTTCTTTCTGCAGCCATTGGACAGAGTTTATCTTATAAATGTAGGAAAGGCAAAAGTAGGAAGGATCATGGGTTCCATCGAGTTTCGAACTCGAGACCTTCTGCGTGTTAAGCAGATGTGATAACTACTACACCATGGAACCCACACACCTATCATCCAGTATGTTTCTTTCTGCAGCCATTGGACAGAGTTCATCTTATAAATGTAGGAAAGGTAAAAAATTGAAGGATCATAGGTTCCATCGAGTTTCGAACTCGAGACCTTCTGCATGTTAAGCAGATGTGATAACCACTACACCATGGAACCCACACACCTATCATACTGTATGTCTATTTTTGCTGCTATTTAAAACTTTATCTTATGAATGTAGGAAAGGCAAAAGTAGGAGGGATCATAGGTTCCATCGTGTTTCGAACTTGAGACCTTCTGTTGGTTTAGCAGATGTGATAACCGCTACACCATGGAACCCACACACCTATCATCCAGTATGTTTCTTTCTGCAGCCATTGGACAGAGTTTATCTTATAAATGTAGGAAAGGTAAAAGTAGGAATGATCATAGGTTCCATCGAGTTTCGAACTCGAGACCTTCTGCGTGTTAAGCAGATGTGATAAGCACTACACCATGGAACCCACGCACCTATCATCCTGTATGTCTATTTTTGCTGCTATTTAAAACTTTATCTTATGAATGTAGGAAAGGCAAAAGTAGGAGGAATCATAGGTTCCATCGTGTTTCGAACTTGAGACCTTCTGCATGTTAAGCAGACGTGATAACCGCTACACCATGGAACCCACACACCTATCATCCATTATATTTCTTTCTGCAGCCATTGGACAGAGTTTATCTTATAAATGTAGGAAAGGCAAAAGTAGGAAGGATCATAGGTCCCATCAAGTTTCGAACTCGAGACCTTCTGCGTGTTAAGCAGATGTGATAACTACTACACCATGGAACCCACACACCTATCATCCAGTATGTTTCTTTCTGCAGCCATTGGACAGAGTTTATCTTATAAATGTAGGAAAGGTAAAAGTTTGAAGGATCATAGGTTCCATCGAGTTTCGAACTCGAGACCTTCTGCGTGTTAAGCAGATGTGATAACCACTACACCATGGAACCCACACACCTATCATCCTGTCTGTTTTTTTCTGCAGCCATTGGACAGAGTTTATCTTATAAATGTAGGAAAGGTAAAAGTAGGAATGATCATAGGTTCCATTGAGTTTCGAACTCGAGACCTTCTGCGTGTTAAGCAGATGTGATAAGCACCACACCATGGAACCCACACACCTATCATCCTGAAAGTTTTTTTCTACAGCTATTTAACACGTTATCTTATGAATGTAGGAAAGGCAAAAGTAGGGAGGATCATAGGTTCCATCAAGTTTCGAAATCGAGACCTTCTGCGTGCTGAGCAGATGTAATAACCACTACACCATGGAACCCACACACCTATCATCCCCTATGTATTTTTTCTGCAGCTATTTAACTGTTTATCTTATAAATGTAGGGAAAGCAAAAGTAAGAAGAATCATAGGTTCCATCGAGTTTCGAACTCGAGACCTTCTGCGTGTTAAGCAGATGTGATAACCACTACACCATGGAACCCACACACCTATCATCCTGTCTGTTTTTTTTATCTACAGCTATTTAATACGTTATCTTATGAATGTACGAAAGGCAAAAGTAGGAAGGATCATAAAGATCATAGGTTCCATCGAGTTTCGAACTCAAGACCTTCTGCGTGTTAAGCAGATGTGATAACCACTACACCATGGAACCCACACACCTATCATCCTGTCTGTTTTTTTTTGCAGCCATTGGACAGAGTTTATCTTATAAATGTAGGAAAGGCAAAAGTAGGAAGGATCATAGGTTCCATCGAGTTTCGAACTCGAGACCTTCTGCGTGTTAAGCAGATGTGATAACAACTACACCATGGAACCCACACACATATCATCCTGTATGTTTCTTTCTGCAGCTATTTAAAACTTTATCTTATAAATGTAGGAAAGGCAAAAGTAGGAAGGATCATAGGTTCCATCGAGTTTCGAACTCGAGACCTTCTGCGTGTTAAGCAGATGTGATAACCACTACACCATGGAACCCACACACCTATCATCCTGAAAGTTTTTTTCTACAGCTATTTAACACGTTATCTTATGAATGTAGGAAAGGCAAAAGTAGGGAGGATCATAGTTTCCATCAAGTTTCGAAATCGAGACCTTCTGCGTGCTGAGCAGATGTAATAACCACTACACCATGGAACCCACACACCTATCATCCAGTATGTTTCTTTCTGCAGCCATTGGACAGAGTTTATCTTATAAATGTAGGAAAGGCAAAAGTAGGAAGGATCATAGGTTCCATCGAGTTTCGAACTCGAGACCTTCTGCGTGTTAAGCAGATGTGATAACCACTACACCATGGAACCCACACACCTATCATCCAGTATGTTTCTTTCTGCAGCCATTGGACAGAGTTTATCTTATAAATGTAGGAAAAGTAAAAGTAGGAAGGATCAGAGGTTCCATCGAGTTTCGAACTCGAGACCTTCTGCGTGTTAAGCAGATGTGATAAGCACTACACCATGGAACCCACACACCTATCATCCTGTATGTCTATTTTTGCTGCTATTTAAAACTTTATCTTATGAATGTAGGGAAGGCAAAAGTAGGAGGGATCATAGGTTCCATCGAGTTTCGAACTTGAGACCTTCTGCATGTTAAGCAGATGTGATAACCACTACACCATGGAACCCACACACCTATCATCCTGTATGTTTTATTCTGCAGCTATTTAACACTTTATCTTATAAATGTTGGAAAGGCAAAAGTAGGAAGGATCATAGGTTCCATCGAGTTTCGAACTCGAGACCTTCTGCGTGTTAAGCAGATGTGATAACCACTACACCATGGAACCCACACACCTATCATCCAGTATGTTTCTTCCTGCAGCCATTGGACAGAGTTTATCTTATAAATGTAGGAAAGGTAAAAGTAGGAAGGATCATAGGTTCCATCGAGTTTCGAACTCGAGACCTTCCGTGTGTTAAGCAGATGTGATAACCACTACACCATGAAACCCACACACCTATCGTCCTGAATGTTTTTTTCTACAGCTAATTAACAGAGTTTATCTTATAAATGTAGGGAAAGGAAAAGTAGGAAGGATCATAGTTTCCATCGAGTTTCGAACTCGAGACCTTCTTCGTGTTAAGTATATGTGGTAACCACTACACCATGGAACCCACACACCTATCATCCTGCCTTTTTTACTCTGCAGCTATTTAACACTTTATCTTATGAATGTAGGAAAGGCAAAAGTAGGAAGGATCATAGGTTCCATCGAGTTTCGAACTCAAGACCTTCTGCGTGTTAAGCAGATGTGATAACCACTACACCATGGAACCCACACACCTATCATCCAGTATGTTTCTTTCTGCAGCCATTGGACAGAGTTTATCTTATAAATGTAGGAAAGGTAAAAGTTTGAAGGATCATAGGTTCCATCGAGTTTCGAACTCGAGACCTTCTGCGTGTTAAGCAGATGTGATAACCACTACACCATGGAACCCACACACCTATCACCCTGTCTGTTTTTTTCTGCAGCCATTGGACAGAGTTTATCTTATAAATGTAGGAAAGGTAAAAGTAGGAATGATCATAGGTTCCATTGAGTTTCGAACTCGAGACCTTCTGCGTGTTAAGCAGATGTGATAAGCACCACACCATGGAACCCACACACCTATCATCCTGAAAGTTTTTTTCTACAGCTATTTAACACGTTATCTTATGAATGTAGGAAAGGCAAAAGTAGGGAGGATCATAGGTTCCATCAAGTTTCAAAATCGAGACCTTCTGCGTGCTGAGCAGATGTAATAACCACTACACCATGGAACCCACACACCTATCATCCCCTATGTATTTTTTCTGCAGCTATTTAACTGTTTATCTTATAAATGTAGGGAAAGCAAAAGTAGGAAGAATCATAGGTTCCATCGAGTTTCGAACTCGAGACCTTCTGCGTGTTAAGCAGATGTGATAACCACTACACCATGGAACCCACACACCTATCATCCTGTCTGTTTTTTTTATCTACAGCTATTTAATACGTTATCTTATGAATGTACGAAAGGCAAAAGTAGGAAGGATCATAAAGATCATAGGTTCCATCGAGTTTCGAACTCGAGACCTTCTGCGTGTTAAGCAGATGTGATAACCACTACACCATGGAACCCACACACCTATCATCCTGTCTGTTTTTTTTTGCAGCCATTGGACAGAGTTTATCTTATAAATGTAGGAAAGGCAAAAGTAGGAAGGATCATAGGTTCCATCGAGTTTCGAACTCGAGACCTTCTGCGTGTTAAGCAGATGTGATAACAACTACACCATGGAACCCACACACATATCATCCTGTATGTTTCTTTCTGCAGCTATTTAAAACTTTATCTTATAAATGTAGGAAAGGCAAAAGTAGGAAGGATCATAGGTTCCATCGAGTTTCGAACTCGAGACCTTCTGCGTGTTAAGCAGATGTGATAACCACTACACCATGGAACCCACACACCTATCATCCTGTATGTCTATTTTTGCTGCTATTTAAAACTTTATCTTATGAATGTAGGAAAGGCAAAAGTAGGAGGGATCATAGGTTCCATCGAGTTTCGAACTCGAGACCTTCTGCGTGTTAAGCAGATGTGATAACCACTACACCATGGAACCCACACACCTATCATCCAGTATGTTTCTTTCTGCAGCCATTGGACAGAGTTTATCTTATAAATGTAGGAAAGGCAAAAGTAGGAATGATCATAGGTTCCATCGAGTTTCGAACTCGAGACCTTCTGCGTGTTAAGCAGATGTGATAACCACTACACCATGGAACCCACACACCTATCATCCAGTATGTTTCTTTCTGCAGCCATTGGACAGAGTTTATCTTATAAATGTAGGAAAAGCAAAAGTAGGAAGGATCAGAGGTTCCATCGAGTTTCGAACTCGAGACCTTCTGCGTGTTAAGCAGATGTGATAAGCACTACACCATGGAACCCACACACCTATCATCCTGTATGTCTATTTTTGCTGCTATTTAAAACTTTATCTTATGAATGTAGGGAAGGCAAAAGTAGGAGGGATCATAGGTTCCATCGAGTTTCGAACTTGAGACCTTCTGCATGTTAAGCAGATGTGATAACCACTACACCATGGAACCCACACACCTATCATCCTGTATGTTTTATTCTGCAGCTATTTAACACTTTATCTTATAAATGTTGGAAAGGCAAAAGTAGGAGGGATCATAGGTTCCATCGAGTTTCGAACTCGAGACCTTCTGCGTGTTAAGCAGATGTGATAACCACTACACCATGGAACCCACACACCTATCATCCAGTATGTTTCTTCCTGCAGCCATTGGACAGAGTTTATCTTATAAATGTAGGAAAGGTAAAAGTAGGAAGGATCATAGGTTCCATCGAGTTTCGAACTCGAGACCTTCCGTGTGTTAAGCAGATGTGATAACCACTACACCATGAAACCCACACACCTATCGTCCTGAATGTTTTTTTCTACAGCTAATTAACAGAGTTTATCTTATAAATGTAGGGAAAGCAAAAGTAGGAAGGATCATAGTTTCCATCGAGTTTCGAACTCGAGACCTTCTTCGTGTTAAGTATATGTGGTAACCACTACACCATGGAACCCACACACCTATCATCCTGTCTTTTTTTTTCTGCAGCTATTTAACACTTTATCTTATGAATGTAGGAAAGGCAAAAGTAGGAAGGATCATAGGTTCCATCGAGTTTCGAACTCAAGACCTTCTGCGTGTTAAGCAGATGTGATAACCACTACACCATGGAACCCACACACCTATCATCCAGTATGTTTCTTTCTGCAGCCATTGGACAGAGTTTATCTTATAAATGTAGGAAAGGTAAAAGTTGGAACGATCATAGGTTCCATCGAGTTTCGAACTCGAAACCTTCTGCGTGTTAAGCAGATGTGATAACCACTACACAATGGAACCCACACACCTATCATCCTGAATGTTTTTTTCTACAGCTACTTAACAGAGTTTATTTTATAAATATAGGGAAAGGAAAAGTAAGAAGGATCATAAGTTCCATCGAGTTTCGAACTCGAGACCTTCTGCGTGTTAAGCAGATGTGATAACCACTACACCATGGAACCCACACACCTGTCATCCAGTATGTTTCTTTCTGCAGCCATTGGACAGAGTTTATCTAATAAATGTAGGAAAAGCAAAAGTAGGAAGGATCATAGGTTCCATCGAGTTTCGAACTCGAGACCTTCTGCGTGTTAAGCAGATGTGATAACCACTACACCATGGAACCCACACACCTATCATCCAGTATGTTTCTTTCTGCAGCCATTGGACAGAGTTTATCTTATAAATGTAGGAGAGGCAAAAGTAGGAAGGATCATAGGTTCCATCGAGTTTCGAACTCGAGACCTTCTGCGTGTTAAGCAGATGTGATAACCACTACACCATGGAACCCACACACCTATCATCCAGTATGTTTCTTTCTGCAGCCATTGGACAAACTTTATCTTATAAATGTAGGAAAGGTAAAAGTTGGAAGGATCATAGGTTCCATCGAGTTTCGAACTCGAGACCTTCTGCGTGTTAAGCAGATTTGATAACCACTACACCATGGAACCCACACACCTATCATCCTGTTTGTTTTTTTCTGCAGCCATTGGACAGAGTTTATCTTATAAATGTAGGAAAGGTAAAAGAAGGAAGGATCATAGGTTCCATCGAGTTTCGAACTCGAGACCTTTTGCGTGTTAAGCAGATGAGGTAACCACTACACCATGGAACCCACACACCTATCCTCCTGTATGTCTATTTTTGCTGCTATTTAAAACTTTATCTTATGAATGTAGGAAAGGCAAAAGTAGGAAGGATCATAGGTTCCATCGTGTTTCGAACTTGAGACATTCTGCATGTTAAGCAGATGTGATAACCACTACACCATGGAACCCACACACCTATCATCCAGTATGTTTCTTTCTGCAGCCATTGGACAGAGTTTATCTTATATATGTAGGAAAGGCAAAAGTAGGAAGGATCATAGGTTCCATCGAGTTTCGAACTCGAGACCTTCTGCGTGTTAAGCAGATGTGATAACCACTACACCATGGAACCCACACACCTATCATCCTGTCTGTTTTTTTTTGCAGCCATTGGACAGAGTTTATCTTATAAATGTAGGAAAGGCAAAAGTAGGAAGGATCATAGGTTCCATCGAGTTTCGAACTCGAGACCTTCTGCGTGTTAAGCAGATGTGATAACAACTACACCATGGAACCCACACACATATCATCCTGTATGTTTCTTTCTGCAGCTATTTAAAACTTTATCTTATAAATGTAGGAAAGGCAAAAGTAGGAAGGATCATAGGTTCCATCGAGTTTCGAACTCGAGACCTTCTGCGTGTTAAGCAGATGTGATAACCACTACACCATGGAACCCACACACCTATCATCCTGTATGTCTATTTTTGCTGCTATTTAAAACTTTATCTTATGAATGTAGGAAAGGCAAAAGTAGGAGGGATCATAGGTTCCATCGTGTTTCGAACTTGAGACCTTCTGCATGTTAAGCAGATGTGATAACCGCTACACCATGGAACCCACACACCTATCATCCAGTATGTTTCTTTCTGCAGCCATTGGACAGAGTTTATCTTATAAATGTAGGAAAGGCAAAAGTAGGAAGGATCATAGGTTCCATCGAGTTTCGAACTCGAGACCTTCTGCGTGTTAAGCAGATGTGATAACTACTACACCATGGAACCCACACACCTATCATCCAGTATGTTTCTTTCTGCAGCCATTGGACAGAGTTCATCTTATAAATGTAGGAAAGGTAAAAGTTTGAAGGATCATAGGTTCCATCGAGTTTCGAACTCGAGACCTTCTGCATGTTAAGCAGATGTGATAACCACTACACCATGGAACCCACACACCTATCATACTGTATGTCTATTTTTGCTGCTATTTAAAACTTTATCTTATGAATGTAGGAAAGGCAAAAGTAGGAGGGATCATAGGTTCCATCGTGTTTCGAACTTGAGACCTTCTGTTGGTTTAGCAGATGTGATAACCGCTACACCATGGAACCCACACACCTATCATCCAGTATGTTTCTTTCTGCAGCCATTGGACAGAGTTTATCTCATAAATGTAGGAAAGGTAAAAGTAGGAATGATCATAGGTTCCATCGAGTTTCGAACTCGAGACCTTCTGCGTGTTAAGCAGATGTGATAAGCACTACACCATGGAACCCACGCACCTATCATCCTGTATGTCTATTTTTGCTGCTATTTAAAACTTTATCTTATGAATGTAGGAAAGGCAAAAGTAGGAGGAATCATAGGTTCCATCGTGTTTCGAACTTGAGACCTTCTGCATGTTAAGCAGACGTGATAACCGCTACACCATGGAACCCACACACCTATCATCCATTATATTTCTTTCTGCAGCCATTGGACAGAGTTTATCTTATAAATGTAGGAAAGGCAAAAGTAGGAAGGATCATAGGTCCCATCAAGTTTCGAACTCGAGACCTTCTGCGTGTTAAGCAGATGTGATAACTACTACACCATGGAACCCACACACCTATCATCCAGTATGTTTCTTTCTGCAGCCATTGGACAGAGTTTATCTTATAAATGTAGGAAAGGTAAAAGTTTGAAGGATCATAGGTTCCATCGAGTTTCGAACTCGAGTCCTTCTGCGTGTTAAGCAGATGTGATAACCACTACACCATGGAACCCACACACCTATCATCCTGTCTGTTTTTTTCTGCAGCCATTGGACAGAGTTTATCTTATAAATGTAGGAAAGGTAAAAGTAGGAATGATCATAGGTTCCATCGAGTTTCGAACTCGAGACCTTCTGCGTGTTAAGCAGATGTGATAAGCACCACACCATGGAACCCACACACCTATCATCCTGAAAGTTTTTTTCTACAGCTATTTAACACGTTATCTTATGAATGTAGGAAAGGCAAAAGTAGGGAGGATCATAGGTTCCATCAAGTTTCGAAATCGAGACCTTCTGCGTGCTAAGCAGATGTAATAACCACTACACCATGGAACCCACACACCTATCATCCCCTATGTATTTTTTCTGCAGCTATTTAACTGTTTATCTTATAAATGTAGGGAAAGCAAAAGTAGGAAGAATCATAGGTTCCATCGAGTTTCGAACTCGAGACCTTCTGCGTGTTAAGCAGATGTGATAACCACTACACCATGGAACCCACACACCTATCATCCTGTCTGTTTTTTTTATCTACAGCTATTTAATACGTTATCTTATGAATGTACGAAAGGCAAAAGTACGAAGGATCATAAAGATCATAGGTTCCATCGAGTTTCGAACTCGAGACCTTCTGCGTGTTAAGCAGATGTGATAACCACTACACCATGGAACCCACACACCTATCATCCTGTCTGTTTTTTTTTGCAGCCATTGGACAGAGTTTATCTTATAAATGTAGGAAAGGCAAAAGTAGGAAGGATCATAGGTTCCATCGAGTTTCGAACTCGAGACCTTCTGCGTGTTAAGCAGATGTGATAACTACTACACCATGGAACCCACACACCTATCATCCAGTATGTTTCTTTCTGCAGCCATTGGACAGAGTTTATCTTATAAATGTAGGAAAGGTAAAAGTTTGAAGGATCATAGGTTCCATCGAGTTTCGAACTCGAGTCCTTCTGCGTGTTAAGCAGATGTGATAACCACTACACCATGGAACCCACACACCTATCATCCTGTCTGTTTTTTTCTGCAGCCATTGGACAGAGTTTATCTTATAAATGTAGGAAAGGTAAAAGTAGGAATGATCATAGGTTCCATCGAGTTTCGAACTCGAGACCTTCTGCGTGTTAAGCAGATGTGATAAGCACCACACCATGGAACCCACACACCTATCATCCTGAAAGTTTTTTTCTACAGCTATTTAACACGTTATCTTATGAATGTAGGAAAGGCAAAAGTAGGGAGGATCATAGGTTCCATCAAGTTTCGAAATCGAGACCTTCTGCGTGCTAAGCAGATGTAATAACCACTACACCATGGAACCCACACACCTATCATCCCCTATGTATTTTTTCTGCAGCTATTTAACTGTTTATCTTATAAATGTAGGGAAAGCAAAAGTAGGAAGAATCATAGGTTCCATCGAGTTTCGAACTCGAGACCTTCTGCGTGTTAAGCAGATGTGATAACCACTACACCATGGAACCCACACACCTATCATCCTGTCTGTTTTTTTTATCTACAGCTATTTAATACGTTATCTTATGAATGTACGAAAGGCAAAAGTAGGAAGGATCATAAAGATCATAGGTTCCATCGAGTTTCGAACTCGAGACCTTCTGCGTGTTAAGCAGATGTGATAACCACTACACCATGGAACCCACACACCTATCATCCAGTATGTTTCTTTCTGCAGCCATTGGACAGAGTTTATCTTATAAATGTAGGAAAAGCAAAAGTAGGAAGAATCAGAGGTTCCATCGAGTTTCGAACTCGAGACCTTCTGCGTGTTAAGCAGATGTGATAAGCACTACACCATGGAACCCACACACCTATCATCCTGAATGTCTATTTTTGCTGCTATTTAAAACTTTATCTTATGAATGTAGGGAAGGCAAAAGTAGGAGGGATCATAGGTTCCATCGAGTTTCGAACTTGAGACCTTCTGCATGTTAAGCAGATGTGATAACCACTACACCATGGAACCCACACACCTATCATCCAGTATGTTTCTTTCTGCAGCCATTGGACAGAGTTTATCTTATAAATGTAGGAAAGGCAAAAGTAGGAAGGATCATAGGTTCCATCGAGTTTCGAACTCGAGACCTTCTGCGTGTTAAGCAGATGTGATAACCACTACACCATGGAACCCACACACCTATCATCCTGTTTGTTTTTTTCTGCAGCCATTGGACAGAGTTTATCTTATAAATGTAGGAAAGGCAAAAGTAGGAAGGATCATAGGTTCCATCGAGTTTCGAACTCGAGACCTTCCGTGTGTTAAGCAGATGTGATAACCATTACACCATGGAACCCACACACCTATCATCCTGTCTGTTTCTTTCTGCAGCTATTGGACAGAGTTTATCTTATAAATGTAGGAAAGGTAAAAGTGGGTAGGATCATAGGTTCCATCGAGTTTCGAACTGGAGACCTTCTGCGTGTTAAGCAGATGTGATAACCACTACACCATGGAACCCACACACCTATCATCCTGTATGTTTTTTTCTACAGCTATTTAACACGTTATCTTATAAATGTAGGAAAGGCAAAAGTAGGAAGGATCATAGGTTCCATCGAGTTTCGAACTTGAGACCTTCTGCGTGTTCAGCAGATGTAATAACCACTACACCATGGAACCCACAAACCTATCATCCTGTATGTATTTTTTCTGCAGCTATTTAACTGTTTATCTTATAAATGTAGGAAAGGCAAAAGTAGGAAGGATCATAGGTTCCATCGAGTTTCGAACTCGAGACCTTCTGCGTGTTAAGCAGATGTGATAACCACTACACCATGGAACCCACACACCTATCATCCTCTCTGTTTTTTTTTCTACAGCTATTTAACACGTTATCTTATGAATGTAGGAAAGGCAAAAGTAGGAAGGATCATAGGTTCCATCGAGTTTCGAACTCGAGACCTTCTACGTGTTAAGCAGATGTGATAACCACTACACCATGGAACCCACACACCTATCATCCAGTATGTTTTTTCTGCAGCCATTGAACAGAGTTTATCTTATAAATGTAGGAAAGGCAAAAGTAGGAAGTATCATAGGTTCCATCGGGTTTCGAACTCGAGACCTTCTGCGTGTTAAGCAGATGTGATAAGCACTACACCATGGAACCCATACACATATCGTCCTGTATGTTTTTTCTGCAGCTATTTAAAACTTTATCTTATAAATGTAGGAAAGGCAAAAGTAGGAAGGATCATAGGTTCCATCGAGTTTCGAACTCGAGACCTTCTGCGTGTTAAGCAGATGTGATAACCACTACACCATGGAACCCACACACCTATCATCCTGTATGTTTTTTTTTTCTACAGCTATTTAACATGTTATCTTATGAATGTAGGAAAGGCAAAAGTAGGAAGGATCATAGGTTCCATCGAGTTTCGAACTCGAGACCTTCTGCGTGTTAAGCAGATGTGATAACCACTACACCATGGAACCCACACACCTATCATCCAGTATGTTTTTTTATGCAGCCATTGGACAGAGTTTATCTTATAAATGTAGGAAAGGTAAAAGTTGGAAGGATCATAGGTTCCATCGAGTTTCGAACTCAAAACCTTCCGCGTGTTAAGCAGATGTGATAACAACTACACCATAGAACCCACACACCTATCATCCTGAATGTTTTTTTCTACAGCTACTTAACAGAGTTTATTTTATAAATATAGGGAAAGGAAAAGTAAGAAGGATCATAGGTTCCATCGAGTTTCGAACTCGAGACCTTCTGCGTGTTAAGCACATGTGATAACCACTACACCATGGAACCCACACACCTATCATCCAGTATGTTTTTTCTGCAGCCATTGGACAGAGTTTATCTTATAAATGTAGGAAAGGCAAAAGTAGGAAGGATCATAGGTTCCATCGAGTTTCGAACTCGAGACCTTCTGCGTGTTAAGCAGATGTGATAAGCACTACACCATGGAACCCATACACATATCGTCCTGTATGTTTTTTCTGCAGCTATTTAAAACTTTATCTTAAAAATGTAGGAAAGGCAAAAGTAGGAAGGATCATAGGTTCCATCGAGTTTTGAACTCGAGACCTTCTGCGTGTTAAGCAGATGTGATAACCACTACACCATGGCACCCACACACCTATCATCCTGTATGTTTTTTTTTCTACAGCTATTTAACACGTTATCTTATGAATGTAGGAAAGGCAAAAGTAGGAAGGATCATAGGTTCCATCGAGTTTCGAACTCGAGACCTTCTGCGTGTTAAGCAGATGAGATAACCACTACACCATGGAACCCACACACCTATCATCCAGTATGTTTCTTTATGCAGCCATTGGACAGAGTTTATCTTATAAATGTAGGAAAGGTAAAAGTTGGAAGGATCATAGGTTCCATCGAGTTTCGAACTCGAGACCTTCTGCGTGTTAAGCAGATGTGATAACAACTACACCATAGAACCCACACACCTATCATCCTGAATGTTTTTTTCTACAGCTACTTAACAGAGTTTATTTTATAAATATAGGGAAAGGAAAAGTAAGAAAGATCATAGGTTCCATCGAGTTTCGAACTCGAGACCTTCTGCGTATTAAGCACATGTGATAACCACTACACCATGGAACCCACACACTTATCATCCAGTATGTTTCTTTCTGCAGCCATTGGACAGAGTTTATCTTATAAATGTACGAAAGGCAAAAGTAGGAAGGATCATAGGTTCCATCGAGTTTCGAACTCGAGACCTTCTGCGTGTTAAGCAGATGTGATAACCACTACACCATGGAACCCACACACCGATCATCCAGTATGTTTCTTTCGGCAGCCATTAGACAGAGTTTATCTTATAAATGTAGGAAAGGTAAAAGTTGGAGGGATCATAGGTTCCATCGAGTTTCGAACTCGAGACCTTCTGCCTGTTAAGCAGATGTGATAACCACTACACCATGGAACCCACACACCTATCATCCTGTCTGTTTTTTTCTGCAGCCATTGGACTGAGTTTATCTTATAAATGTAGGAAAGGTAAAAGTAGGAAAGATCATAGGTTCCATCGAGTTTCGAACTCGAGACCTTCTATGTGTTAAGCAGATGTGATAAGCACTACACCATGGAACCCACACACCTATCATCCTGTCTGTTTTTTTTTGCAGCTATTTAACACTTTATCTTATAAATGTTGGAAAGGCAAAAGTAGGAAGGATCATAGGTTCCATCGAGTTTCGAACTCGAGACCTTCTGCGTGTTAAGCAGATGTGATAACCACTACAGCATGGAACCCACACACCTATCATCCTGTATGTTTTTTTCTACAGCTATTTAACACATTATCTTATGAATGTAGGAAAGGTAAAAGTAGGAAGGATCATAGGTTCCATCGTGTTTCGAACTCGAGACCTTCTGCGTGTTAAGCAGATGTGATAACCACTACACCATGGAACCCACACACCTATCATCCTGTATGTTTTTTTCTACAGCTATTTAACACGTTATCTTATGAATGTAGGAAAGGCAAAAGTAGGAAGGATCATAGGTTCCATCGAGTTTCGAACTCGAGACCTTCTGCGTGTTAAGCAGATTTAATAACCACTACACCATGGAACCCACAAACCTATCATCCTGTATGTATTTTTTCTGCAGCTATTTAACTGTTTATCTTATAAATGTAGGAAAGGCAAAAGTAAGAACAAACATAGGTTCCATCGAGTTTCGAACTCGAGACCTTCTGCGTGTTAAGCAGATGTGATAACCACTACACCATGGAACCCACACACATATCGTCCTGTATGTTTTTTCTGCAGCTATTTAAAACTTTATCTTATAAATGTAGGGAAGGCAAAAGTAGGAAGGATCATAGGTTCCATTGAGTTTCGAACTCGAGACCTTCTGCGTGTTAAGCAGATGTGATAACCACTACACCATGGAACCCACACACCTATCATCCTGTATGTTTTTTTTTCTACAGCCATTGGACAGAGTTTATCTTATAAATGTAGGAAAGGTAAAAGTTGGAAGGATCATAGGTTCCATCGAGTTTCGAACTCGAGACCTTCTGCGTGTTAAGCAGATGTGATAACCACTACACCATAGAACCCACACACCTATCATCCTGTATGTTTTTTTCTACAGCTACGTAACAGAGTTTATTTTATAAATATAGGGAAATGAAAAGTAAGAAGTATCATAGGTTCCATCGAGTTTCGAACTCGAGACCTTCTGTGTGTTAAGCACATGTGATAACCACTACACCATGGAACCCACACACCTATCATCCAGTATGTTTCTTTCTGCAGCCATTGGACAGAGTTTATCTTATAAATGTAGGAAAAGCAAAAGTAGGAAGGATCATAGGTTCCATCGAGTTTCGAACTCGAGACCTTCTACGTGTTAAGCAGATGTGATAACCACTACACCATGGAACCCACACACCTATCATCCAGTATGTTTTTTCTGCAGCCATTGAACAGAGTTTATCTTATAAATGTAGGAAAGGCAAAAGTAGGAAGTATCATAGGTTCCATCGGGTTTCGAACTCGAGACCTTCTGCGTGTTAAGCAGATGTGATAAGCACTACACCATGGAACCCATACACATATCGTCCTGTATGTTTTTTCTGCAGCTATTTAAAACTTTATCTTATAAATGTAGGAAAGGCAAAAGTAGGAAGGATCATAGGTTCCATCGAGTTTCGAACTCGAGACCTTCTGCGTGTTAAGCAGATGTGATAACCACTACACCATGGAACCCACACACCTATCATCCTGTATGTTTTTTTTTTCTACAGCTATTTAACACGTTATCTTATGAATGTAGGAAAGGCAAAAGTAGGAAGGATCATAGGTTCCATCGAGTTTCGAACTCGAGACCTTCTGCGTGTTAAGCAGATGTGATAACCACTACACCATGGAACCCACACACCTATCATCCAGTATGTTTTTTTATGCAGCCATTGGACAGAGTTTATCTTATAAATGTAGGAAAGGTAAAAGTTGGAAGGATCATAG
Source organism: Thysanoteuthis rhombus (assembly GCA_963457665.1). Lineage (NCBI taxonomy): Eukaryota > Metazoa > Mollusca > Cephalopoda > Oegopsida > Thysanoteuthidae > Thysanoteuthis > Thysanoteuthis major. The sequence goes on from OY735223.1 coordinate 3,865,971, forward strand.
GTTCCATCGAGTTTCGAACTCGAGACCTTCTGCGTGTTAAGCAGATGTGATAACAACTACACCATAGAACCCACACACCTATCATCCTGAATGTTTTTTTCTACAGCTACTTAACAGAGTTTATTTTATAAATATAGGGAAAGGAAAAGTAAGAAGGATCATAGGTTCCATCGAGTTTCGAACTCGAGACCTTCTGCGTGTTAAGCACATGTGATAACCACTACACCATGGAACCCACACACCTATCATCCAGTATGTTTTTTCTGCAGCCATTGGACAGAGTTTATCTTATAAATGTAGGAAAGGCAAAAGTAGGAAGGATCATAGGTTTCATCGAGTTTCGAACTCGAGACCTTCTGCGTGTTAAGCAGATGTGATAAGCACTACACCATGGAACCCATACACATATCGTCCTGTATGTTTTTTCTGCAGCTATTTAAAACTTTATCTTAAAAATGTAGGAAAGGCAAAAGTAGGAAGGATCATAGGTTCCATCGAGTTTTGAACTCGAGACCTTCTGCGTGTTAAGCAGATGTGATAACCACTACACCATGGCACCCACACACCTATCATCCTGTATGTTTTTTTTTCTACAGCTATTTAACACGTTATCTTATGAATGTAGGAAAGGCAAAAGTAGGAAGGATCATAGGTTCCATCGAGTTTCGAACTCGAGACCTTCTGCGTGTTAAGCAGATGAGATAACCACTACACCATGGAACCCACACACCTATCATCCAGTATGTTTCTTTATGCAGCCATTGGACAGAGTTTATCTTATAAATGTAGGAAAGGTAAAAGTTGGAAGGATCATAGGTTCCATCGAGTTTCGAACTCGAGACCTTCTGCGTGTTAAGCAGATGTGATAACAACTACACCATAGAACCCACACACCTATCATCCTGAATGTTTTTTTCTACAGCTACTTAACAGAGTTTATTTTATAAATATAGGGAAAGGAAAAGTAAGAAAGATCATAGGTTCCATCGAGTTTCGAACTCGAGACCTTCTGCGTGTTAAGCACATGTGATAACCACTACACCATGGAACCCACACACTTATCATCCAGTATGTTTCTTTCTGCAGCCATTGGACAGAGTTTATCTTATAAATGTACGAAAGGCAAAAGTAGGAAGGATCATAGGTTCCATCGAGTTTCGAACTCGAGACCTTCTGCGTGTTAAGCAGATGTGATAACCACTACACCATGGAACCCACACACCTATCATCCAGTATGTTTCTTTCGGCAGCCATTGGACAGAGTTTATCTTATAAATGTAGGAAAGGTAAAAGTTGGAGGGATCATAGGTTCCATCGAGTTTCGAACTCGAGACCTTCTGCGTGTTAAGCAGATGTGATAACCACTACACCATGGAACCCACACACCTATCATCCTCTCTGTTTTTTTCTGCAGCCATTGGACTGAGTTTATCTTATAAATGTAGGAAAGGTAAAAGTAGGAAAGATCATAGGTTCCATCGAGTTTCGAACTCGAGACCTTCTATGTGTTAAGCAGATGTGATAAGCACTACACCATGGAACCCACACACCTATCATCCTGTCTGTTTTTTTTTGCAGCTATTTAACACTTTATCTTATAAATGTTGGAAAGGCAAAAGTAGGAAGGATCATAGGTTCCATCGAGTTTCGAACTCGAGACCTTCTGCGTGTTAAGCAGATGTGATAACCACTACAGCATGGAACCCACACACCTATCATCCTGTATGTTTTTTTCTACAGCTATTTAACACATTATCTTATGAATGTAGGAAAGGTAAAAGTAGGAAGGATCATAGGTTCCATCGTGTTTCGAACTCGAGACCTTCTGCGTGTTAAGCAGATGTGATAACCACTACACCATGGAACCCACACACCTATCATCCTGTATGTTTTTTTCTACAGCTATTTAACACGTTATCTTATGAATGTAGGAAAGGCAAAAGTAGGAAGGATCATAGGTTCCATCGAGTTTCGAACTCGAGACCTTCTGCGTGTTAAGCAGATTTAATAACCACTACACCATGGAACCCACAAACCTATCATCCTGTATGTATTTTTTCTGCAGCTATTTAACTGTTTATCTTATAAATGTAGGAAAGGCAAAAGTAAGAACGAACATAGGTTCCATCGAGTTTCGAACTCGAGACCTTCTGCGTGTTAAGCAGATGTGATAACCACTACACCATGGAACCCACACACATATCGTCCTGTATGTTTTTTCTGCAGCTATTTAAAACTTTATCTTATAAATGTAGGGAAGGCAAAAGTAGGAAGGATCATAGGTTCCATTGAGTTTCGAACTCGAGACCTTCTGCGTGTTAAGCAGATGTGATAACCACTACACCATGGAACCCACACACCTATCATCCTGTATGTTTTTTTTTTCTACAGCCATTGGACAGAGTTTATCTTATAAATGTAGGAAAGGTAAAAGTTGGAAGGATCATAGGTTCCATCGAGTTTCGAACTCGAGACCTTCTGCGTGTTAAGCAGATGTGATAACCACTACACCATAGAACCCACACACCTATCATCCTGTATGTTTTTTTCTACAGCTACGTAACAGAGTTTATTTTATAAATATAGGGAAATGAAAAGTAAGAAGTATCATAGGTTCCATCGAGTTTCGAACTCGAGACCTTCTGTGTGTTAAGCACATGTGATAACCACTACACCATGGAACCCACACACCTATCATCCAGTATGTTTCTTTCTGCAGCCATTGGACAGAGTTTATCTTATAAATGTAGGAAAAGCAAAAGTAGGAAGGATCATAGGTTCCATCGAGTTTCGAACTCGAGACCTTCTGCGTGTTAAACAGATGTGATAACCACTACACCATGGAACCCACACACCTATCATCCTGTATGTCTATTTTTGCTGCTATTTAAAACCTTATCTTATGAATGTAGGAAAGGCAAAAGCAGGAGGGATCATAGGTTTCATCGTTTTTCGAACTTGAGACCTTCTGCATGTTAAGCAGATGTGATAACCACTACACCATGGAACCGACACACCTATCGTCCAGTATGTTTCTTTCTGCAGCCATTGGACAGAGTTTATCTTATAAATGTAGGAAAGGCAAAAGTAGGAAGGATCATAGGTTCCATCGAGTTTCGAACTCGAGACCTTCTGCGTGTTAAGCAGATGTGATAACCACTAAACCATGGAACCCACACACCTATCATCCAGTATGTTTCTTTCTGCAGCCATTGGACAGAGTTTATCTTATAAATGTAGGAAAGGTAAAAGTTGGAAGGATCATAGGTTCCATCGAGTTTCGAACTTAAGACCTTCTGCGTGTTAAGCAGATGTGATAACCACTACACCATGGAAGCCACACACCTATAATCCTGTCTGTTTTTTTCTGCAGCCATTGGACAGAGTTTATCTTATAAATGTAGGAAAGGTAAAAGTAGGAAGGATCATAGGTTCCATCGAGTTTCGAACTCGAGACCTTCTGCGTGTTAAGCAGATGTGATAACCACTACACCATGGAACCCACACACCTATCATCCTGTATGTTTTTTTCTACAGCTATTTAACACGTTATCTTATGAATGTAGGAAAGGCAAAAGTAGGAAGGATCATAGGTTCTATCGAGTTTCGAACTCGAGACCTTCTGCGTGTTAAGCAGATGTGATAACCACTACACCATGGAACCCACACACCTATCATCCTGTATGTTTTTTTCTACAGCTATTCAACACGTTATCTTATGAATGTAGGATAGGTAAAAGTAGGAAGGATCATAGGTTCCATCGAGTTTCGAACTCGAGACCTTCTGCGTGTTAAGCAGATGTGATAACCACTACACCATGGAACCCACACACCTATCATCTTGTATGTTTTTTTCTACAGCTATTCAACACGTTATCTTATGAATGTAGGAAAGGTAAAAGTAGGAAGGATCATAGGTTCCATCGAGTTTCGAACTCGAGACCTTCTGCGTGTTAAGCAGATGTGATAACCACTACACCATGGAACCCACACACCTATCATCCTGTCTGTTTTTTTCTGCAGCCATTGGACAGAGTTTATCTTATAAATGTAGGAAAGGCAAAAGTATGAAGGATCATAGGTTCCATCGAGTTTCGAACTCGAGACCTTCTGCGTTAAGCAGATGTGATAACCACTACACCATGGAACCCACACACCTATCATCCTGTACGTCTATTTTTGCTGCTATTTAAAACTTTATCTTATAAATGTAGGAAAGGTAAAAGTAGGAAGGATCATAGGTTCCATCGAGTTTCGAACTCGAGACCTTCTGCGTGTTAAGCAGATGTGATAACCACTACACCATGGAACCCACACACCTATCATCCTGTATGTTTTTTTTTCTACAGCTATTTAACACGTTATCTTATAAATGTAGGAAAGGCAAAAGTAGGAAGGATCATAGGTTCCATCGAGTTTCGAACTCGAGACCTTCTGCGTGTTAAGCAGATGTGATAAGCACTACACCATGGAACCCACACACCTATCATCCTGGATGTTTTTTTCTACAGCTAATTAACAGAGTTTATCTTATAAATGTAGGGAAAGCAAAAGTAGGAAGGATCATAGGTTCCATCGAGTTTCGAACTCGAGACCTTCTGCGTGTTAAGTAGATGTAGTAACCACTACACCATGGAACCCACACACCTATCATCCAGTATGTTTTTTTCTACAGCTATTTAACACGTTATCTTATGAATGTAGGAAAGGCAAAAGTAGGGAGGATCATAGGTTCCATCGAGTTTCGAACTCGAGACATTCTGCGTGTTAAGCAGATGTGATAAGCACTACACCATGGAACCCACACACCTATCATCCTGTATGTTTTTTTCTGCAGCTATTTAACACTTTATCTTATAAATGTAGGAAAGGCAAAAGTAGGGAGGATCATAGGTTCCATCGAATTTCGAACTCGAGACCTTCTGCGTGTTAAGCAGATGTGGTAACCACTACACCATGGAACCCACACACCTATCATCCAGTATGTTTCTTTCTGCAGCCATTGGACAGAGTTTATCTTATAAATGTAGGAAAGGTAAAAGTAGGGAGGATCATAGGTTCCATCGAGTTTTGAACTCGAGACCTTCTGCGTGTTAAGCACATGTGATAACCACTACACCATGGAACCCACACACCTATCATCCAGTATGTTTCTTTCTGCAGCCATTGGACAGAGTTTATCTTATAAATGTAGGAAAGGCAAAAGTAGGAAGGATCATAGGTTCTATCGAGTTTCGAACTTGAGACCTTCTGCGTGTTAAGCACATGTGATAACCACTACACCATGGAACCCACACACCTATCATCCAGTATGTTTCTTTCTGCAGCCATTGGACAGAGTTTATCTTATAAATGTAGGAAAGGTAAAAGTAGGGAGGATCATAGGTTCCATCGAGTTTTGAACTCGAGACCTTCTGCGTGTTAAGCACATGTGATAACTACTACACCATGGAACCCACACACCTATCATCCAGTATGTTTCTTTCTGCAGCCATTGGACAGAGTTTATCTTATAAATGTAGGAAAGGCAAAAGTAGGAAGGATCATAGGTTCTATCGAGTTTCGAACTCGAGACATTCTGCGTGTTAAGTAGATGTGATAACCACTACACCATGGAACCCACACACCTATCATCCAGTATGTTTCTTTCTGCAGCCATTGGACAGAGTTTATCTTATAAATGTAGGAAAGGTAAAAGTAGGGAGGATCATAGGTTCCATCGAGTTTTGAACTCGAGACCTTCTGCGTGTTAAGCACATGTGATAACCACTACACCATGGAACCCACACACCTATCATCCAGTATGTTTCTTTCTGCAGCCATTGGACAGAGTTTATCTTATAAATGTAGGAAAGGCAAAAGTAGGAAGGATCATAGGTTCTATCGAGTTTCGAACTCGAGACCTTCTGCGTGTTAAGCAGATGTGATAACCACTACACCATGGAACCCACACACCTATCATCCAGTATGTTTCTTTCTGCAGCCATTGGACAGAGTTTATCTTATAAATGTAGGAAAGGTAAAAGTAGGGAGGATCATAGGTTCCATCGAGTTTTGAACTCGAGACCTTCTGCGTGTTAAGCACATGTGATAACCACTACACCATGGAACCCACACACCTATCATCCAGTATGTTTCTTTCTGCAGCCATTGGACAGAGTTTATCTTATAAATGTAGGAAAGGTAAAAGTAGGAAGGATCATAGGTTCCATCGAGTTTTGAACTCGAGACCTTCTGTGTGTTAAGCAGATGTGATAACCACTACACCATGGAACCCACACACCTATCATCCTGAATGTTTTTTTCGACAGCTAATTAACAGAGTTTATCTTATAAATGTAGGGAAAGCAAAAGTAGGAAGGATCATAGGTTTCATCGAGTTTCGAACTCGAGACCTTCTGCGTGTTAAGCAGATGTGATAACCACTACACCATGGAACCCACAAACCTATCATCCTGAATGTTTTTTTCTGCAGCTATTTAACAGAGTTTATCTTATAAATGTAGGGAAAGCAAAAGTAGGAAGGATCATAGGTTCCATCGAGTTTCGAACTCGAGACCGTCTGCGTGTTAAGTAGTTGTGATAACCACTACACCATGGAACCCACACACCTATCATCCAGTATGTTTTTTTCCTACAGCTATTTGAAAAATCTGAGTGCAAAGAAAAGTTCAAGTATGTCATAAAATGATGATGTTGTGAAATCCATTCATAAATATCATATTACAATATTACGAAATGGTGTTCCCATATGAAAAGACTATGGTATTTGTAGACATAAAAACGAGTAAAGATTTAAATTTCCATTTTTTTATCTCTATCACTGTATCATTGTGTGATATATAGAAACATACCGAGAGAGCTAGCTAAACCAACTTAAAAACTGAAGAAACTTATGTAGATAGTTTTAGCTGACAGTTTCTAATAGAAAGGTCAGGTATCACTTTATCGAGATGTAATACAAATCCGTACCTGGCATGAAGGAATCACCGTAGATTGCATGTGTACAAAAACTAATTATATGAAAGTTATCAAAAAAAAAATAGCTCCTTTATTTGAATTTATCTTTACAAATAGATCTTTAATCTGAGGCTATCTGGAAAAAAAACAGATACCTCATCTAAAATTATCAAACTAAATGGATCTTTTGTTTAAAATTATATGAAAAAATATTCTCTCCAAAATTATCTTTAAAAAATCAATCTTTCATCTAATATTGTGTGAAGGAAATCAATCATTTACTTGAAATCATGTTTAAGAAATAGATCTTTTACCCAGGATTATCTGAAAAAAATTGATTTTCTATCTAAAACCATTTTAAAAATACACGCCCAAATATTGGGCATTGTTTGTTGAAAATGACCCCAGAGACCCGATTGAGGGACGAAAGAAAATTTTACATAAACTTCATGGTTTTCTCTGTCCTGAAAACGTGAGTCAGAAACGCAGACGTTTATTGGCTGAGAAGAGAGAAGAATCTGTAGCCCTTTTGGCTGATTGGTTGGGCCTCCGCTGATGTTTCTTTCATTTGATGAACACTTCTATGGCTCTAGCGTAAATACATTGGGAATTATGGAGGAAAGAAAATTGTCGGCTTGAATTTTCGGATCAGATCAAAAATGCCATTTGAAGAACTAGCAGATGATCAGATTTATAAATGATGCATGTCTGTAAATGAATTCATTATACTTTTGTACGCTAATGAATGTGTCGTACTCCTATTGTATTGTATTTGGAATGGTTTAGAAAAATATGAAAATAATAAAGTATTAAAGTATTCTGTGCCATTATTGTTTGGTATTGTTGACAAAAATACTTGCATTCATTTTGAATCAAACTTGAAACAGCTGAAGACCTTGGACGGACTTTTGTTGGCCTTGGACATTTTGTTGTCATTAGACAGCATAGACTTGACTTGGGGTCAGAATACCGAATAGAGAAAAATATGACATAAACATTATTTTCTTTCATTATGTAGGAATAGGGTTAATAATTCGATTCGATATTTACTGAGATGTAATGAAAAATTAATGAGAGTTTGTTTCAAGGTGAACAAGGTAACATTTTCATAAATAAATTCAGTAATCATAGGGTAAATACCGAAAGTTCTATTAAGTGATCCGTCTGATGAGCTGATTGAAGCAGCAATATTCAAGTCAAGGACTGAATTATCTATATTACTAATCATATCTGAGATCTGTCTTTGTAGACATAGAGCACATCTGGATATTTCTTCTAAATATATATTTCTAAACAAAATATAATAAAACTGCATATTGCTATCATAGTTTAAGGGGAGACGGAGCCAAGTTAATATAACTGTTTTGTTTTTAAGTCCCCGAAACGGTCACGTTTTAAACATCTGGTGATCTCAACAAAATAGATTCACTCATAATTCCATGATATTTAATTCGGTATAAAACAAAAACCACTCAAAAAAGTACATGAATCACATTAACAGATATTGGGAAATAAGTGGATGAAAAGACAGAAATTTTGGAGAAAGACTTTTATTTTTATGTGTTTAGTATTTAAAGCTACAAACTTTCTAGACTATACATATATTGGAAAATACCCGTTGCTTTGCTACCGGTATACCTAGGGGTGGACATCTAAAGCACTGCAATAAATCGTGGTAGAGTAAAGGAAAACAAAGCCATTTTTGATAGAATAAAATATATTGGTAATTTATTTGAAATAATTCAACGTATCACATACTAAATCATTTACAAATCATTTGTTGTAAAAAAAAATATTTGGAACTCATAACTTGGGCTCCACCTTACAGTGGTAGTATCACAACCGGCGTATTCAGTGAGCAAGCCATAACCTTCTGTGAAAATCAGGTTTTATTCACAATACAATCAACCAAACACTTTAAATTGTGACACTTCCATTAATATCAAATAGGTGGAGTCAACTGACGTGCATAAATGTGATTTCTAGAAGCTATAATAAATATTAAAGGGAATATTTTCTATTCTCTATACATTTTAATATTTTAGCGTGCTTACAGCCAGTTTAGATTGGTTTAGAGTCTCTGCATTTAAAATGGCGGCGATGAGTTTTCTAAACATGAGCGTCTACAGCCGTAAGCCACAAAAGGATGCACTTTATAGTTTAATGTATAAAATAGTTGCATCTTGGTCCAAAAGCCTCCAGTACCAAATTTCACCTATATACGACAATCTATGAGGCATGGTGGCTTTTTTTAAACCGAAACAACTGAAATTGTAGTCAGCGTAAGGGCACTTTTTATAGTTTAATGAATTCAAAAGTTGTACCTTGGTCAAAAAGTCTCCATTACCAAATTTCAGCTCAATCCAACAAACTATAAAGGATGGTGAGGCATCGGTTTCCAAAGTAGAAACAGCTGACGCCGTAGCCATTGTAAGGGCACTTTTTATAGTTCAGTGTATTCAAAAGTTGTGCCTGGGTCCAGTATCAAATTTCAGCTCAATCCTACCATATATAACGCAACTTCATCTGAAGAAACTGCGAATGGCGCAGAACCCCTTGCCAAATGGGTTCTGTGAGTAGAGCCTCGCTCCGATGGATAATTTAAGGTAGATCACTTTGAAAGGAATTTCGCAAAGTCGCCTCCAGTAGTGTGACGGACAGACTGACACTTTGCAAATCATGATATATATATATAATATATATTGTTCGGATCATTTTGTATCAAATGGTCTTTAAGAAAGTATTAAGCGAAAATAACGTGTCCACTCTGAGACAAGCTTATGTAAGGTGACCTTGATCTTATTCCTGGCTTGTATCGCCTGCTTGGAAACGATAGGGACTTTAGGAGAAGCTGTGGTAGTCAATACAAGGTTTTGGGCGATGCCATCTTCTTTGGGAGCCAAACCATTGCACACTTGAATACATTCTTTGAGACTTTTGAAATTGTTCTGGTTACCATTCTGGCCATTGAATATGAATCTGCGGCACCGACTGGTCTTTTCATTGTAGTAGTATCTTAGGGTCATCTGCTTTCCATCTCCATGGTCAAGTCGCATGTAGCATTCTGAGGATTAAAATAAAAAGAAGGAAAAATTGAATATGAGTGCTTTTTAAAATCTATGGAAATTCCACGGTGTATTATTACAGTTAAGACAAAAAACACAAAGTAATTAATGTATTTTAGTTGGGATGCAATGGATGATAATTTAATAGCTGTAATTATTTATTAGAATGAAATAAACCCATGCGTATCTCTAACATAAGTTTTGATAGATATGTAAGATTTATCGATTTAGCTCATTTTGTAAGACACCAACTTACCAATCAGCTGGCCATGATTATAATTCATGGTATGGGAATGTTAATTTTTGCAATACTAAATTTGGTGAGGATTGTTCTTGTTACGTTAGAAAAAAGAAAGACAACTCCAGACTTGGGCAGAAGTTCGAAAATTATTTACTAAGCCTAACTTATCACAATATCAGCGTTTAGTGTGGATCGAACTCGCGATTCATGTCTTTCAATTTGCTTGCCTTATATTCAAATTTAGTCTGGGAGATCAGCTTGTTAACTATAAGTCTTCTGTGAATTTGAGTATTCTTTTTAAAAAGGCATGCAAATCAACAAATAAGGTAAGTAATTTTTTTCGAAAGTGGGACAAATAAATCAAATGATAAAGTAAGTAAGTAGAAAAATAATACCAGTAAATTCTAAAAATAAGGCGAGTAAATTAAAGAAGAACTCAAGCAAACTGAAAAACAAGGAAAATAAATTAAAAAATAAGACAAGCAAATTAAAAAATACGACAAGCAAGTTAAAAAATGAGGTAAGTTAGTTAAAAAAAAAAACAAGAAAACTAAAAAAAAATGAGGTAAGTAAATTCAAAAATAAGACAAATAATTTTTTTAAAAGGTAAGTAAATTAAAAATAAAACAAGCAAATTAAAAAAATAAAACAAGTTAATTTAAAAAAAGTAACATAAGTAAATTAAAAAATAAGACAAGCAAATCAAAAATCAGGAGAAGCAAATAAAAAGATTGGGTAAGCAAATTAGAAAACAAGACAAGTAAACTGGATCTATGATCATAAGAAATGACATCTAGAGAGTTACTGCTACGGTTCCTGCATTTTTTTAAAATTAAAATTGGTTGAAATTTGTTTCTTGATATATTTTCTTTAAATAATAATTCATTGTTAGTTTCAACTAAGATTGACTGAATCAAGTTTTTGAAGTCTGCCAGTTTGGATTCAGTTTGTGGCTCACTTGAAATTGAGTAATGAATTCATCATTTACATGATACAAAATATATCAAAATATAAGTTTCAACGAGAGATCTCTCAAACGTCTCAAGGACCATCACAGAAAACAATTGATAAAGAGATAGAGAGAAACAGAGAGAGGTATTTTGTTGTTTATGAGGACCGTTAAATCTGAGATACCCAATTTTTTTTATTCAAAGCATAAAATTCCCCAAAAAACGTTATATATTTTCAGTAATTAGATGCCCAATATAGCAATCTTTATTCAAATCAGTTCAATATATTTTGCGTGTTGACTTATATTTATTTACATATAAAATGTAAATAAACAGTCGGATTGGGGTTTTTTCTTCCACTCCTGGGTGGTTTGTCAACATTATGGTCAAATTACAGCAAAATCGGTCAAGATTTGTGAAATTCTCTCAATTGTAAACGAAAATGATACAAAAAGTAAACGAACAATCGGATCTGCCATAGCTCACCTTCCTAAAGGTTGAATTTCTCCACAGGCCTACATACAAAATTTCATTTAAATATATTAAGGAATAAAGAAGTTATCCAATTGAGAGGATGACAACGACGACGACGACAGACAGACAGACATCCAGAGGGAATGATAGTCCCCGACTTTTTCTCCACTAGGGGCAAAAATTATCATTTGCAGTAGCTGTATTCATGTGATCACTCACTTCAATCGATTCAGTTCGCTTGTATTTTTCATTTGCTTGCCGTGTTCTTTAATTTGCTTGTATTTCTCAATTTGCTTCCTTTTTTAAAAATTTGTTTGCAGTATACCTTAAATTGCTTACCGTATTCCTTAATTTGCTTGTTTTTCTTTTATTTGCTTGTCTTATTTTTTTAATTAGCTTGCCTTAATTCTAATTTGCTCGGGAAAAAAAGGATAGTCAGCAACATGAGTTGGTAAACCCCCTCCTATGCTCGCAGCCCAAGGACAATATTTTTATTCGCAACGTTTGTAGACGTCCAATCAGACGAAAGGTCAACGAGAACATCTGAATTCATTACACGTTAATATTTACATGGATTCAATGTGCCACTTCATTTGCATGTACCCGATCTACCAAGTCGTCATTTCCATTCACATGTACCTGATCTCCCCGATCTGTCACTGTCTATTTAGGTGGTTCTGTCAACAACTGAAAATTATCTGGGTTGATTATTGGTTGATCAGTGTTTTTCTTCTATGCCAACTGAATTACAGTTATCCACTTCCTTCAAAATACGAGGAGTCTCAAAAGTGACTCTACATTTTCTTATTGTAAAAACCCCGATCCAATTCTGGAATTCACTTTGTTTATCTACCGTTAACAAGAACAACAAGAATAAAAGCCACCAATATGAGGGGGAAATGGCTAGATGAACAGCCGAAAATGCTTGTTGAAAACTTGGGGATTGTTTCTGCATACAGTTAGCACCGAACTACGTTCAACTGTAAGAATAAATCAATAATTAGATTTAAAAAATGTAACTACACAAAATTCCTTTTTTTTTATTTTTATAGAATACTATAATAAAACCCGTAAAAAATGACGGGGGTTATTTATGTCCGAATCGGCGCTAAGGAGCCTACACGTCCGGAGCTGGACGTTGACATTTTTAGCATCTCTTCATTTTTTCAGAATCTAGGGCAGCGACTCAGGACATGGGTGTTTAAACATTCCCCACATTGCCGGAAGTTGGCATTGAGAATTATTTAAGGTGCGGTCATGGCCATAGAATATATCTTATTTCATCAACACCGCATGATATTCCGGTTTGAGAAGTTTCTCGCAGAAATACGGGAATATCGTTGTCATCAATTTTTAAAAAATGACTCATTTTATGTAAACTAAAATTTTGATAATTTTCAGTTCTTTTTTTTTTACCACACCTAATACTCTGTACATAAAATATTCAAGAAGTTGAATAAATAAACACTCAAGAAACTTTCTCGTGACACATTAAATCATATGAAGAATTGCACATATATATCTGTATAGTAGGTATATATGTCAGGAAATAATTTAACCCCGACCAACTAAGGGTCTGATCAGGGTGAACGACATTTTGTGAGAAAGGGGGTGCGATTGATTTAGGAATGAAGTACGGAACGTGAGAGGTGGAGGTCTTGTAGCTTTCGCGACTGCGAACCGTATCAAAATCATGAACCACTTTTTCAAGAAAAAACCAATGAGAAAATGGGCTGGGAAGATCCCCAACCATAAAACCAATAACAGAATAGACAACATCCTAGCAGACAAAAACGACACTGTCAAATACATCCAGGTCGTAAATCAAATCAACGTAAGAAGCGACCACAGAATGGTAAGGTGTAAAAATCAAATAACACCAACAAAGAAGATAGGAAAATGTCCCACACCGAACTGCAACCACTAAACGTACAAAGGGAGTTCACTTGGTCCTTAAGGCTTGAAGTGAAAAACAGACATAAAATTCTTACCGGAACGGAAGAGAAAGACGCTAACATCAACGAATTCAACGACAATATAGCAGTATCTCTAATTGAGGTCGTCGCTATGCTCAAACGAAAGAGCACACAAACCGTCAGTAATATCTCAGATGAAACTAAAATCTCATGGGAAAACGCAAAAATCTCAGGCCACCGACAACAGCAAGAGAGAAAAATGAAAAGACTGAACTGAATAAAACAATAAAAAAAAAGAAGCAAAGAGAAGACAGAAGAAGATATACGACAGCAATCATCGAAACTATTCTCGAAAAAAGTCGAAAGCTATAAGCAAAGCTCCCAATACAGGACGGAAACAAATAACTAGTATACTCGAAGAAAATTGAGTCGTAACACCGGACTAGATTGTTGAATATACCCTACAATTCCTCCAAAAACTTTCCTCCTCAAAACAAGGATCACAAATGAACGAAAAGGATGTGCAAGACGTGAACAATCAGTTTGATGATTTCCCACCATGGGAGGCGAAACAAGCCATCAAACTAACAAAGAAAGGAAAAACCCCTAAACCAGATAACATCACCATCGACCTACTCAAAAAGGTCATCACTAGGAAACTAGCTACTCTATTAAACTTTTGCCTAAAACAAAATAATTTCCCAGAAGATTGGAACACTGCAATCATAATGCTGTTATGTAAAAAAGGACACCCAAAAGATTAGTTTACTCAACTGCATCTACAAACCTTTCACCTAAATGATCACCAACCGAATCACTAAAACGCTAGATGAAACCAACCATGAGAACAAGCTGGCTTTAGAAGAAGCTTCTCGACTATGGACCGTTTGCATTCGATGAATCAACGAAAAGGAAAGCTGCAGAATTTAAAATGTCACTAGCAGTAACATTTATAGACTTCAAGAATGCATTCGAGTCAGAGGAAATTCCAGAGATAATTGAGGCTCTCCGAGGTATAGACCCCGTATACGTCAGAGTACTACAATATAGATACTATCAAAATGGCTACACAAAAAATCAGAGCCCTTTCAGCTCTAAAAAAAAGGGGGTAAGGTGAAGTGATACAAGCTCATTCAAACTCTTCACAGCCTGCCACGAGATGATCTTTCGAAACCTAGACTAAAGAAATGAAAGAATCAGAAGAGACGGCGAATACCTAAGCAATTTGCTGATGACATCGTCCTTATTGCAGAGGACCTTAGTGATATCCAATAAATTCAAGACAAAATCGAGAATGCAAAACTAGAAAAAGTAGTCCACTACATCTACGTGGGACAACAAGTCATCACGAAACCCTTAAAAGAAGGAAAAATCAAGCGAAGGATCACTCTAGCGTGGCAAGCCTACGGTAGAGCAATCCTTTGATAGGCAGATGGTAATAATATTTATGCTCATCAGGGAATATATATGTAGTTCGTACTTTCTTTCAATTTGTAAGAATACGAAAAAAAAAACGGAAACAGATTTTTTTGGTTGTTGATACTTAATCACAGTGCTCAATATTTATCATAGTAAATGGTTATATTTAAAAAGATAATTACCGGTGAATATCAACGCACTGTTCAGTAACCGGCAATAGTGTGTTAGGCACGAAATTTTTATATTCACCGGTTGACTATCCTCATGGATTTCATTATATATATGTGTGTGTGTGTGTGTGTAAATTTTATTTCATATACATATACAAAATGGAATTTACAGGATGTGCCCACGTATTCCTGGAAGGGAAACCAAGGGGGTTAGGACCACTGAGAGGGAAATTACGGACAAAGGAGGACACTTGAAATGAAAATTAGACCTTAATGTGACTAATGGATGAAAGCCGCGGATAAGGAGGCTGTTAGAAGAAAGACAATGAATTAAATTATTTTTTTTTAGTGACATCAGAAAATATATAAATTATAGATGGCGTAATATATATATATATATATACATATAATTATATATATATATATATATCACAAGAACTGATTGAAAGAAAATGATGAATTGTTTTTTTATGACGAATGAGAACGCACCACAGGAGTGGAAACTGCAAACATTTTTTTTATCATGAGAACTGATATTAAAAAAGGATAAATGACGTCACTTGACTAAGGACAATAGCTTGAAAAATAGATAAATGGCGTCAGTTAACTGAGGACAACTGATTAAAAGAAGAATCATGGCGTCAGTTAACTAGGAACTATTGATTGAAAAAGAATTTATGGCGTTAGTAACCTAGGGACAATTGAGAAAAGAATACATGATCTCAGTTAACTGAAGACAGTTGATTAGGAAAAGAATACGTCACGTCAGTTAACTGGGGACAGTTGATTTTAAAAAATAACAACCTCTCTAATAGAAGATGTCACTATGTCTAAACCAAGAAACACACAGACCATTAGCATAATCTCGGACGAAACCAGGAAACTCACTGAAAAGCGCAGAAACCTCAAACCACCGACAAAAACAAGGGGAAAATAGAGGAGACCGAACTGAACAAAAGAATAAAAAAGAAACTAAAAAAAGACAAAAGAAGGTATACGATAGCAATCATCGAAACCACTCTCGAAAAACGTCAAGGCTTCAGAGCAATAAACAAATCTCTCAGTATTGGACAGAAACAAGTAGCTAGCATTATCGAAGAAAACAGAGACATAACAACAGACAGAAACAGGATTGTCGGACGTGCCCAAGAATTCTACCAAGATCTCTACTCTTCAAGATACGGGCAACAAAACAACGATCTGGATACGCAAGACGCTGACAATCAGTTCGAAGACTTCCCAGAAGTTACACCATGGAAGGTAAAACAAGCCATCAATCAACCAAAATAAGCCCCTAGACCAGATAATCTACTCAAAAAAGCTGGTTAAAGAGTCAACAAAAAACAAGCTATTCAATCCAAGGTATGTCTAAAATAGAGTAATGCCCCGAAAGACTGAAAAACGGCAATCATAATGCTACTACATAAAAAAGGAAACCCCAAAGACCATAACAACTACAGCCTCAAAAGCCTACTCAACTGCATATACAAACTTTTCATAAAAATCATCACCAACTGGAATACGAAAACACTACATGAAAATCAACCGCGGGAACAGGCTGGATTTAGAAGCTACTCGACCATGGACCATCTCCATTCAATAAATCAGCTGAAAGAGAAAGCAGCAGAATACAAGATGCCACTCGTGGTAGCATTTATAGACTTCAAGAAAGCATTTGACTCTGTAGAAATTTCTATGGTCATGAAGGCCATCACCCTACAAGGTGTAGACCCAGCATTCGTCAAAGTACTACAAAAAATATACAATCACAGCAACTCCTTTCTCAGGCTGCATAAAGACTGTGAATCCTTCCAGGTCCAAAAAAAGGTAAGACAAGGTGTTACCAGCTCACCCAAACTCTTAATAGCCTGCCTTGAGATGATCTTCCAAAACTGGACGGGGAAAATAGAGTAATCAAAAAAGACTTATGGAGCGGAAACATGGAAACTAACCAAGAGACAAACCCACAAACTGAGAGGTACGCAACGCGCACATGAGAGAATCATGCTCAACCTTACATGGAGAGATCACAAGACAGCACAGTATATCAGGGAGAAAACGAGAGTCAGAGACATCATAGAATCTATTAGAAAACTTAAATGGCAATCGGCAGTCAACGTTGCGAGAATGACAGACAACCGATGGACATCACGTCTCACAACATGGATCCCCAGAGATAACACACGAAACCGATGCTAACAAAATACAAGATGGAGAGATGAACAAGACAAATTCAGAAAATACTGGCTCCGTGACGCTCCTGATAGACAAATGTGGCAGATCCAGAGGAAGGTCGATGTCCAACGATGGACGATAAAAGGATGATGATGATGATGATGATGATGATGATGATGATGATGATGATGATGATGATGATGATGATGATGATGATTGAAAAAAGAGTGAACGATATCAGTTACCTTGAGACAATTGATTAGAAAGCATTAATAAATGACTTGGACAGACAAAGTGAGTTACGACGAGGTTTGACACATCTCAAACGCTCAAGTAATTATTCGTCATTAATGTAAATGGACATTTCCCTCGTTATAATGATGCATCCATTGTATTCATCAAATAGTGATCTGGAACTCTGATGCTGTCAAGGAAATGTTTTGTTTGTTTAGTTTTTTCACTACTTGATGATTTTTATAAACTTTTAATTCTTAATTGTTCATTTTACTCGCTTAAGAGCAAATAAATGAAGAATAATACTATACTATAAAGGGGTGGGGTTGAACTTCAATTTACCCTGAGCGTCAGGGACCGTAGGCACGGAATATCGCACTGCTAAATACGGCAAGAATGTCAAGTGCGTCATAACAACCGACATTCAACTGAGTCGAAAACAACAATAGTAAAAATAACAACAAGCTTGACAGTGTACAAACTCTCTTATTCATTAAAATCTAAACTGTAAACAAAACGAAATTCATACAATATTTTTCAAAAACTGCCCTTCCCATTCCAGCTCCTTTATTAGTAGTTCCTGAGTTGAGAGAATGGATTCGTCAACAGTTTTTTGCGAATACAACTCTTATTCGTGCCGTCATGACGACACTGTTTTTTTTAGTGAGGTCATTGTTATTGTTGTGACAACCGGAAGTAATTCAAAATCCAATAGTCGGAGATTGATATGATATTGTCTATGGAAGAAGAGATATTAACATTCAAACAGCTTTTCGAAAAATTGAACCCATTTTTCTTGTTCTTTTTGAGGTAGTTCTGATTTAAAATGGCAGTAAACTTCTTTCTTTTTTTTTTTGCTCAGCATCATCCAAAAAGCCCTTCATATAAAAGCAAAAAATTGTGAGGAGTGAAGGTGACAGTCGAACCCATCGTTGTTGGAGCACTTGGAACCATCTCAAAAAGCCTTGAAAAAATCTTAGAATATTTAGCAATCCAAATAAGAATCAAAACCATTCAGCAAAAATACTGAGTAAAGCGCTTGAATATCGAAGAGACTTGCTGTCACTTGATCACCAGATTAAGCCACCACTTACTTACATATGAGAAGAGTCAAAGAACAAGAACAAGTAACAAGAAGATGAATGAATGAATGAATGAATTTAGAAAATATATTTTTTTAAAAACACAATATTTTAAGCTTGAGGGAGGGGTGGGGCTTGGAAGGGAAGGGAAGAGGCCCTGGGGCAAGATATGGTTTAATAGTCAACACGTGAGTCTTTGGAATGATATTTCAGTATTTTTGTATGTGATTGGCATCCGTCCAGTCCCTACCGGGCGCATGCCAGGACGAAGAGTATGGAGATCCAGGGATGCCCAGCTGACAGAAACCCCCCTCCCGGACTCGCCGATGTTGTATAGAGGAAAGAAGAGAGCAATATATCTGGCACCAGCTTGCCTGCAAGGACGTCAGAATGGGTGACAGATCGCTTTAGGGGGGATCCAGACCCTGGTTTTCAGAGTTGTCCTTCTCCTAGGCTGGCTGCTTTCCAAAGGCTGGAGGGCAAAATTTTTGTTCTACTGTGTTATTCTACCCTTAGCTTGGGTAAGGGGAAGAGATGGATTCATGCCTTTCCAAAGAGCATTAGAGCGAAGTTTATATTCTTTTGCACGTACATTTTTTTCATATGTGGAATATTATAGACTCTGCTTTGCTTCCTAATTATACTCCAAACAAGTAAACATTTGGAAGTGATGTTTTTAAGACTTCGTATTGTAGCATTTAGTTCTTTGTACATAGTACAGCGATATGAGCTAATTAACATCACTTTATTTTATTCAATAAAGGCTTGGTTAGGGGGTAATGTCAGGGGGACTTTTAAAGGGCCAAGGTGCCCAACCAGGAAATAATCATATGATGTTACCCAGAAATAAACCAGAATAATTTGATTTTTTATATATATACTATTTACCATCATTTTAATTGTTGTTGCTTTTTATCGCAACTAAAATCAGCGGGGAGTAAATTAATTATCTGCACAGATTGGAATAAAGAATAAGTTCCAGTTGAATTAAGATGGAGGTAAATAGTAACAAAAATGAATTGAACTCCTTATCGTTTGTGTTGTTAACATGATTTCAGCCAGTCCATTCTACGACCTTCTTCCGGTGTACCATCCGAATGTTATGTTCGAAAAACTCTTTGAAATAATCACCTGAAGTTAGCAAGCTTCCGGAAGAGCAAGCTCGAGCTTCGAAAACAAGAAAATCCTATTTGTCCGAAAGAAAAGGGTATCCGGCCATAGCATCCTCCCGATAGTCACCTATAGAGCTGAACCTTGCACATGAGATAATCATCTGAACATCACATGGAGAGATCACAAGACAGCACAGTATGTAACAGGAAAAAAAATATGAGTTAAAGATATCATAGAATCCGTTAAAATCTCAAATGGCAATGGGCTGGTCATGCTGCAAAAATATCGAACAAGCACTGAACATGACGAGTCATAACTTGGATCCCAAGAGATCACAAGCGACAAAGTGGCCGGCAAAAAATAAGATGGTATGACAAACTAAACATGTTCATAACGTATTGGCCCGGGACGTCTATAATAGAGAAGTTTAACGAATCTTGAGGAAAGTCTAGGTCCAACAACGGACGCGATGATGATGATGATGATGATATGCTCGGACTATTTTCCTCATCGTTTCAGCTGTGTACTCTCTGACCTTCGCCGGGTGTCCTAAATTCGATATAGAACCAAGAACAGCTGACAAAAACGTTGAGAATAAATCAACATGCAAACCAAAAAAAATAATCGGACTGTATCAAACACAAGGATTAAGGCATCGAAGTGCACCAAATCAGAGAAATTGCTCAAATGGCAGAATTTACTTATTTCCGGTAAAAAGAGGTTTCATCTCACTTGGATTAAAAGTACTTTTAATCAAATCAAAACTACGTACCTATTCATTTATTTATTTATTTTGGTTATAACAAGTTAAAACTTCGCCAAATGAGTGATTTCACCGATGAAGTGTATCAAAATTCGGACAAGAATTATAGATAGAATAATATATTACTTACTGAGAGGGATCTCCAGGATATCGACGCCGACTCCGCTGATAGTTTGGAAGCAGAAAGTAGCTGCACAGAGCCAGAGAAATAAGGAAATGCCACTTGTACCTTTCATAATTGCCACAGAAAAAGAAGCGAAAAAACTTTTTTTTAGCTCGCTTTTTCAATGACGTCGAAGCCCGTAACTATTTTTTAGATTTCTATGAAAATCATTCAAATCAGTGGAGAAAGATATTTCGTTCGAAGTCCGTCTTCTCTTTTTTTGTTTTGGTTGAGAAGACCCGTTTGTTTGTTGTTTTTTTTTTTTTCTGCAAGATAAATGCGAGTTCGAATCTCACCAGGAGCTTATCCTTTATTTCCGATCTGGGTTGTTCGTGCGCTGCAGTAGAATAACGGCTCGAGCTGAGTTTTGATAAAAACAATTCTGAAAAAATGAAGATGATAGTAAATATAGTCAAAATTAACACAATATGTTTCTTTGGTTTTGTCTTGTTTACTATTCGTTCTCTTGTACACAACAAAGTCTGTTGTGTGTGGTACTTGTGTCGCCAGGACTTTCTAGTTGCAAATAAATAAACTCTGAGCGAGGGAGCTCTTGTCGCAACAATTATCAGATATAGAGTTTCTCTTCTCTTTTTCTCTCTTCTCTGTTTTATAATGAAACTGTGTCACTTATTGCTTCTGGGGTAGGTAGAAAAAAAAAGGAGATAGGTATGTGTAGAAAAAGATTGCCGTCGAATGAATCAGAATAAATTGTAATCTTCTTCTGGGGGGCTTTTTTTCTTGAAAAAAAAGTCTTCGTTGCTTCTCTAGCCTTTTTATTGCACTGATGTCGTGCAAGAAGTTTTGTAACGATATAACTTCATCCAGGTAGAATGGGTCTACTTTATATAGGGTCATCTTTCCTTTCTTTCTTCCTTTCTTTCTTCCCCCTTTCTTTCTTCTCACAGCTAATATATATATATATATATATATATATATATATATATATATATATATATATATATATTCAAGTCAAAAAGTGTGTGAGAGAGATATTTTTATTCCCGGTTTGTCCTGATGTGTAATAGAAGTGCATGCGAATGAGAACGTCTCAAAGTATATGTGCACGTGTGCACGTGAGCACGTGTGTGTGTGTGTGTGTGTGTGTGTGTGTGTGTGTGTGTGTGTGTGTGTGTGTGTGTTAGTTTGCATGTCCTGGTTCGGGTGTGTTTCTGGGCGTGGGTATGCGTATAGATGCGTGTTTGAGCGGGAGAGGGTGAGAAAGGAGGAGTTCATTTCGTGTTTAATGCCCATTTGTTTGT
>OY735223.1:3892957-3900457 GCA_963457665.1 Thysanoteuthis rhombus
TTATTCGTGTTGTTTGAATGACAGAGATGAGTTCGAGAAAATCCTGTATTGAAGTATAGCCGAAATAACTTGAGTTGAAACTTGAACACAAAGGAATTCATGCAACTTTTCTCGACGAGATATGATAATTGAAAATGGAATATATATTTATGAGTTATTCGATAGACGCGTTGTATTTTCATTTTATGTAATCCGAATGCCACGCAAACGTAGTAATATTCCAGAATATATATATATATATATATATATATATATATATATATATATATATATATATATATATATATATATGGTACAAAAATGTCAGAATATCTAAGAATAGCAAGAACTACAGTAAAAAAAATGATTTTATAGGAGAAAAAATCTCAAATTTAGTAGATTGAATGGAGAAACCACAAGTTGATATACTTATACTATATGAGCTAACTCCGTGTTTCTGATGCCTCTAGATCGAAGTGCAGTAAGTCATCGAGAAATGCTTAAAATTTGAATAATCACAGTTACATTTTAAGGCCGTATGAACCCCACAAACACGGAATGTTTTTGTAACGTTGTCTTGTGGTTGGGGATTGGGGACTGTGACCTTGTGGTTAGGTTACTACAACATTGCAATAGAAAATCTTTTTTCTGAACCTTAACTGGTAACACATCCGAGGCGTCACTGCAAATGCAAATGTAACTGAAAATCTCCCTTATTCTGGGAAAACATCAAATTACGTTTTATTTCTCCTAGCTACATGAATAGAATGGATAAAGTTTCCTCAAATATACCTTTAATTGAGAAGTGCTAATTCAGATAATGATTGTTCTCTTTATAGCTTCCTGAAATGTTGGAGAAACGTCATCTGTAACGTTGCTGGGACATTGTGGTGAGTGCAAAGAAACGTTAATGTAACGTTACAAGGAGTCTTTGTAACGTTACGGGGACATTGTGGTGAGTGTGCAAAGAAACGTTAATGTAACGTTACAAAGGGTCTTTGTAACAATACGGGGACATTGTGGTGAGTGTGCAAAGGGACGTTAATGTAACGTTACAAGCAGTCTTTGTAACTTTACGGTGACATTGTGGTGAGTGTGCAAAGAAACGTTAATGTAACGGTACAAGTAGTCTATGTAATGTCTTGAAATGTCTAGGCCTAGTGACCCTCAACGTATATCAATGAGAGGTCATTTGAAAGAGAGTTTCAATATAATATAACACACACACACACACACACACACACATATATATATCTATATATCTATATATCTATATATATATATATATATCCAACACATAGTCATGCAGAACCCTACCAATAGAAACCTATATATGGTATTTCATTTTGTACAACCCAAAGCCGGCAGACTTTTCAGAATATCCACACTGACAATTAAGGATACAGTACATTTCCCAAAGGATATTCGATCATACATAACAAGGACCTCCATAACCCACTGTCTTGATTAATCCTAGAGTTAGCCTCATCCCCAACTTACCAAGTACCCAAACAGTCTAACACTAATTATTATCCACCCCCTAGTATCCATGACAAGAATGACTAGCACAACCGATAAAATACCCATAACGGCTGCTACTACTTTGAATGGAACATCCAACTATATTACCACATATTTCTCCACAGACAGGGTTAGGGACTCACTATTATGACTCTCAAGGAATCCTCTCTCTTCATTCCCATTTTTGCTTCCAAAGCAAAACATCTGATGCTAAATTTGTTTTTCTACAGAAATCTTGTAACCACTGAAAGGTATATACATGCTACTAAAGATGAGGGCTACCCCCAAAATATGTATAGCGTACTAATTAAATCATTTATGAATCGATTGAATAACAAATGGAGTCTCAATATTTTTTACTCCTCAGTCTGTCTCATTCCCTATTGTTCATATATATATATATATATATATATATATATATATATATATATATATATATATATATATATATATATATATATATATATATATATATATATATATAATGCTCTTCTATAGGAATAGAGTACTCTGGTTTATGTGGGATATCTGTGTAAAACAAATATATCACTTAAGTTTAGCCTTACTGACTGTCCAGTTCCGTAGTCCTGAGGTAGGATATCGGCCTGCGGGTCTGAAGTGAAGGTTTCAATTCTGCTTCGTGGTACTGGATTGGATAATGGAAAGTCTATAGCCACACAGAAGAGATGTAATACATCGAAACAGCTGTCCGTGGCTGATATGATAATTATATATATATATGTAGAGAGAGAGAGAGTGAGAGAGAGAGCTCATTTGCAAGTTTTCTGTTTTGTTTATTTATATTTCTGTGTGTTTGTATTAAAATAGGATGATCTCAATGGTTGAATTACTTTTCTATTACGACAAAGCAGTAGCAATTATGTCACAGAAACTCTCAAGACATTACGTCAGTTAACACATTCAAACAGCTTGAGTTGATTTGAGACTAAAAAAAAATAAAATTCAATTACTCAAATTATTAAAATCAAATTACCAAATGAAATAGCTTTAGGCCCCTAATTGCCGATCCATAGAATAACTCAGTCATATTTGACGGGTATCTTCTAGAATATATATATATATATATATATATATATTGTGATCGGTTCATTAAGTAAAAACGAATGACTGTTTTAAGAGGCTCGTGTTAAGATAGACATTAATAAAAGATTCTTTATTCTATTTGAGAGTTCATAAAACTAATAAACAACGCACAGTATTTTGTAGACTGAGAGTATTCATTACATCTTTAACAAGGCACGTGTTGAAATAAGTCTTCATTCTCTATGAGAGTATGTAATGAGTAATGAATAGGTCTGGTTAGTTATTCAATAGAAACAGTAACATGACAAATGTCTTTTGACAGCAGTCCGTGTTGGAAATGATGAATTAAAAAATTGAAAAAAAAAATAGGGGTGATCAATGAATAAGTTACTTCACTTGCATTTTGTTGGGCGGTGATCACTGAAGTCAGGATTTTAAAAAAAACTATTGTGAATGTTACCTGACACAAACTAGGGATCAATTTAGAATAAACTTTCATTGCAAATTGAACCCTATTAAAACCTATTTCCCTACTTATTGAGGAGTGTGCGTGAGCAAAAATTGCCGTGTTGGTGGTAGAATTGAGTTACCTGTATGGCTTGATTCAGAAGCTTATGATTAAAAAAACAAAAAAAAAACATATCTGGTTTAGCAGCTCGATAGACTTGTTGGAAAGTGATCAATAAAAAACAAAGTCTAAATTTTCCAAAACAAACAAAAGCAAGCATGAATTTTGTCGTACGTGAAAAAGAAATCAATTTAGTTAAAAAAAACTCACATTACAAATCGAAATACCAACTAAAAACTTATTTAGGAAGCGAGGTTAAAAATCTTTTTCATGAACATGATAAGAAGTAAATGTTTAGATTTCCAGCCCTCTAGCTCAATTAGGGCGGCCAATACACGTGATTTAAACATGCATTGATAGCTAGGCACCCAGATGAACTTAAAAACTGGAAAAACTTGTTAACAGTTTTGGTGATAACTTGCCAGTAGCTCAAGGGCAATCTTTGCATTCACTGTCATCTCTCTACTAATCGTCCACAGCCACTCCTCAATGATTAATAACAGTTTTAAAATAAGATAAGCTTTGGTCAATATTTATTCAAATTTATGATAAATGTCAATATCAACGTCTGTTGACATCAAGAAATTGATGCCTTATTACAGTGGGGTTTTTTTTAACAGTCATTGCATGACGGCGCACTGAAAATATATTTGCCTTCAACGGCACTCCGGGTTTTCGTTTTGGTGTCGGGGATTTACAATTTTTTTCCAAACTGCTTCAGCTACCGAGACCTTTAGTAAAGGTTGAAATAACACCCCGGACTCATTCCTTCCTTCTCTTATCGCAGACCAGTTTTGCGTTCTGTAAGTCTAAGAGAATAGATCTCGGCTACATAACCGCTCCCATGTTAATGGTTGAAGTCCTAGCTGGGGATCATTTCTTTCATTTTCCGATCATCGCTGTTGTCTCGCTTTCTACCGTTAGTAATTCGGTCTGAGCAAAAATTTAGTTCCAAAATCCTCTCTCTTTATTCACCGTTTCTTATAAGAACAGAAAGTTGGGGGAAAAAACCCGAGAAGTATGAAGACTGTGTCAAACATACCCTTCAGCGTGATACAACACTGGTAATTAAAACAAGTGAAACTCTGCAACCAACCAAATCAAGTCACAATTCTTATAAGGCTCAAGTCAGGTTTAATCTGATAAGAATACAATCTCTTTCTTACACAGCTGAGGAATTTCAATCAAGATAACACGTAACATGAAACAAATGAAATACTTATATTACTGCTCAAATGTCACATTTGAATCGTAGCTATACCTTTGTAAAGATAAAGCACAATCTATTGACTTACGGGGCATTCAAAATAGGTAATAGGCTTGTATTCAGCGGATTTATATAAGACGAGCTTATTTTGGGAATTTTACTGAATATTGTGAAAGGAAGTAGTTTCCAAGATCTATCAGTAGAGACAGAAACCTTTGATTTGAAGACTGTTAAAGCAGTTATAGAAGGAATCCACTATGCCTTGTCACTACATGGATTACTCATCATTCAATATAAAAGATCAAAAATATTCAATGAAATATTCATAACTTTTTTATGCATTAAAATCAGATACTCACTTTATGAAAAATTTTAGGATTCAAAATAGATGGTAGGCTTATATTCAGTGGATCTATACATGGCTAGCTCATTTTGATGATTTTACGGTATCTTATGTATTAAAGAATGTTATGATTTAAAACCTATTGTCTTGCAGAAGATAATCTCAACCTAAAATATCCTTTCCATTGATGTATAACATGAATATATGTTATGAAAAACATTTTGAGATTGGAGAGGGGGATTTATCTCTATTTTAAACGTGGATGGCGGCCAGCGTATGAAAAATTGTATCCTTGATTTTTTTACAGTCCAAGTAATCTAAAAACTTGTCAAAAAGTTTTGTGTATCAACTCTGAAATTCTTACTTCAGGACCTTTTGCATATTTTCCTCGTTTATTAGTTCATTCGTTCTCAACATTTTGGCTACGTACCCAATGACCATCATCAGGAGTGTTCCTGATTCTAAAACGTGGAATCTCTTACTAGAAAGCATGCTTTATTACACTGGAGTTATTTACTTTTTCATTATTATTAGAATAAAGCACGATCTATTTAGGATTTAATATGGGTGGCAGGCCTATATTTGGCGAGTTTGGAATATCATAATTTGAAACTTTCAGAGCATAGTTTTAAAAGAACAATACTCAGCATAAAAGCCTTTTTCCATTGATATATAACATAGAAATAAATTATGAAAAAATACTTTCGCTAATTCTGAGGCTCCGGCTGGGGGGGATTGAACCCTAACTTGAGTGCATCCCCTGTGGCGAGAGGCCATCATATAAGAGATAGTACACTTGATTTTCTGACAGTCTAAGTAAACTAGAAACGTTAAAAAGGTTCCGTGCGACAACTCTGAAATTTCCATGGGTTTTTACTACAGTAATACCAGTAGATATAAGGGAAAAATAAAGGGTGCTTCGACTATATTTTGAAAGCAAAAAACGTTTCCAATGAGAACGGGTTTTGCCTGAATTCGCTTGTTGTTGAGGTTGTCTGGCAAGACATTATTTCTTGGGCGTAGAATTGATGAAATTAGATCACTGCTTCTATCTGGTCCAATGATTCTCAATGAAATCCCCAAAAGAGATGAAATGTAGACTATCAAGTTTCAAGTAAATCTTAAAACGACTGAAAAACAACATGGGGACCGACTGACGGACAAAGCCTTCTATAAAGAGGCAGGGGCGCCTTTAAGAACATTTTCCAGCAAGAATGGGTTCTGAGTTCGCTGGTTGTTCAAGTAGTCCATACCAGACATAAGTTTTTTGGGCGTAGAACTGATGGAAGTAAATCACTGCGCCAAAGCCTCGGTTTACGTCATTTAAATAAATGTCGTTGAGAAAAACAAGAACCATAAGTTCAACGATACGTTCACCATCTGTGGTAGCAATAGCTGGAGGAGGAAGAAGAAGAGCAAGAAATCTTTCTTTGACTCAACTGATCATGATGCCTGTAAAATATTCTGAGAGTATTATTTTCAATAAAAATTGTAAATTTTTGGCGTTTTGGGGCATTTTTTTTTTAAATACAGAAATGCCAAACTAGCATGTTCTATTATGATATCATTGCAGATTGTTTCTTACAGGTGCCCCTCCTTTAATGAAATAATACCTCTTCTTTCCTATTTCTGTTCAATGTACCTGGGATCATAACCACAACGCTACAGTGTTTGGGGGTTTGAAATTTCAGCTTGATATACAATATTCGATTTGAGACGTTTGTTTTGCAAAGGGCATCCGTTTCAGTGAGAACAATTGCAATCTGGTTTATTTATGCGTTCCCCATTAAAATTATTTCGAATTACTTTATTGTTATGTTTTGTTATGAACTTATCAAAATTATCCCTACAACTATAGCTGATTTTCAATTGATTTTTGTTAAATATTTTACACAGTTGGTTTCTCGGGGGGGGCTTAATTGGAGGAATATTTTCCTTATATTGGTTTTTACTTGTAAGTTGAATGACGGTGTATACCAGGTGATTTTCCTACCTCTACTTTTTTTGTTGATGCTATATTTAACTCTATTAGATTTGACTCTTTCATCATAATCAAAGCTACTTTCGGTGAAACCGCTGTTCTTCATGGCTTAAGTGTATTTATTTCTAACATTGATGAATATTGTTTCGTTTGAGGAGTTATATACTACCCAAGTTTCTGTTGATTTGGGGACCTTTTAATGATTTTGTTTGGGTGATTTGAACTTGTGTTGAATATGTAATTTCAGAATTTTCATTTCTATGTGGTTTATGGGTATTATTATTTAGATTGAAAGTTACGTCTACAAAATGTAAAATTTTAAATGATATCACCCATAAACCAACACAGAAAAGAACATTCTAAAATTACATTTATCAACACAAGATCTAATAGTAAGTAGACAAATGTTAAAAATGAATACACTAAAGCCTTAAAGACTGCCAGTTTCACCAAAATTAACTTCAGATAGGATGCCCTTTGCAAACAAATGTCGCAGATCAAATATTGTGTACCAAGCTGGAATATTAAGCCGGGAGAAGGCCTTAAAAGTGAAATATCCTACAGGAATATCAAAAACACCCTTTCAATGAAGATTAGCCAACCATGTATTATGATTTACAAACGAACAACACAAATAAAGTACATCAGTGTCAATATATTATTGGAAACTAACTGATAGCAAACTCAAATCCACAGTAAAATGGAAAATATTAAAACAAATATACATATGCCAGAATACTGAAACCTCATGTTACCTATGCCCGACTGAGAAATTTGAAATCCTCACCTTAGTCAATAGAACAAAAACAAAAACAAAAACAAAAGTGGAATTATTAAGTAGAAAAAAAAGTAACATC
>OY735223.1:3902957-3932957 GCA_963457665.1 Thysanoteuthis rhombus
TAAAGCAAATCTTCAAGAGAGCCATGGAAGGAAAAGCATTACTTAATTTGTACCAACTCAGCTGGGATTCTATTAATATTTTTTCGCATTAATTATTATGTTGTGTTCGTGAAGACAACAAAATCAGCGATCAAAGACTTTTTCGTTCAAAATCGATCTAAAAAAGTTGGTTTTAAATCTAGCATTTTGTTTGATAGATTTTGATATTTCAGTCTGTTTTGCAGGTAATTCATGTGTTTGTATCATCGATGCCTATGCTGTTGAAGGTTTTAAGAGTATACTTCAAGCCTTTGGAAAAAGATTTGGAAGATTTTTCCGTTGATAAATCTCGTCAACTATAAAAATTCCCCACTATAACAACTGAAATGTAATAAATATTGTTGTTCATTCTGTCTTTTTGCTTGCCTGGATTTTACTCAACATTTCCTCAATTCATCAATTGAGAATCTTTTCAGTTTGGTGAACTGCATCTCCGAAGAAGTAAAAGCATAATAACCGGAAAGGTTCATGCAGCGATTTGAAATTATTTCGAGGAATCATTAGAATGTACTTAAAATAATGACAAGTACCTCTATTCACTTTCAAAAAGAAACAGGCGTCTCAATCATAAGAAGGAATACTGGAAAGGATTCTAAACATGTTCTGTGTTGTCATGCGATCTCTTCGTGTGATGTTGAGCATAATTCTCTCCTAGGTACCTTGCACGGTTCTCAGGGTTGATTTTTTTGATTAGGTTCCTTGCCTCAGCTCCATAGGCGACTATCGGGAGGATGCATTGATTGTAGACCCTTCTTTTAGGACTAATGGGTTTTTTTGTAATAGAAGTTTGAGCTGGCTCTACAGAAAGCTTGCCAACTAAGAGTGATTTTTTTGCTTGATTTCCTTTTCCTTTTGGAGATTTCATGGATTTGTTAATATTTCTAAGGAATGAAAATATAATATTATTTTGGCAGGATAATTTTTGAAATTTACTTATTTTTGTTTTGTATCAAGTTGTCCGGGAATTAATGGCCGATTCCAAATGAATCTTTGGTTTTTGTTTTCGTGGGGAACCCACGGAGCTCCTTCCTTTTATCAATTCGCCTTTGATGGTCCAATGTTATTGCAATGCTCACGGTCGGTATCTTTGACATTTCTTTGACTGTTTGGGGAGGGTTCTGATCAACCATCATTTCAGTTGTTCATATCCAATTCCTGATGGACGTCCTTTGATCTTTTGCTCTTCAAGTCCCAAATCTCCGCTACGAAACATTTGAAACCAACGCCACACTTTACGTTTGGAGGGGGGTTCTTTCACCCCAGGCTAAGTTAATATTGGAAGTTGTTTGAGAAACATATAAGTTTATTCTCATATGATAAAAGGATTATACAGAATTATTCTTTTTTCATCTTCGGGTTTAAAGGTTTACATAGTCTACAGATTGCTCTGAAAATAGACAGTGAATATTTGTGAATAGAGCACATTTTGATGATTTGAACAAGATACTTATACATTGGCACAATATGCAATAGTAATGTTAGAAGTTTGTATCTAGAATCAGTCATTGTTTAACAAACAACCTGATATGAAATACACACTTTACCCGGGGAAAATCGAATTGCTTTAATTAAGATGAGCTCACAAAATTAAGTAAAAATGTTGACGAGTCAAAAGGAAATAGCTCGTGTGATACGAACGGTAGATATAATTGTCTAGCTCAGCTATTCTTAACAGGGACGATATCGCACCAAACGGAGCGAAAGTCAAGCTGAGGGAAGCGTTCCACTTCGTGAATTACAAAAAAACTTTTTTTTAAATCGTTTTAATTATCGATTTCCGTTTCTGTTATCATTATACAATCATGTGTAAGACGTCTTGAAGCTCCAAATATCCACAGTAAATAATATATTACGGAATTTACTTGACTTAGCTTTGATAAGACATTACATAATGAAAATGTGCGTTTTGGAAGGTGTACACTTAGGAATATAAGTCGATGCATGCTTTGTACTGCACTGGTAGTCGGAGCCTCTTTTGGGGGGAGCCGAAGCCTCCTTTTGAGGGGAGCCGGAGCCTCCTTTTTTGGGGAAGGGTACGATTCCATTCCCATTTTTCATCTCCTCTTTTTACCAGGAATCGAACACAGAACCATCTGCGTGTAAGATGGACGTGCAAACTATTACACCAACTGAGTGTACTTGTCTAAAGTGTTTATTTGGGTAATGGCATTTGATAACATTGAGTAACTGAATGGAGCAATGCCTGGGGCAAAAGTTGGGATGTCAGGTATGATAGATACTTTTTGAGATAAGTAAAAGGGACGGTAGGTGAAAAAAAGGTTGAGAGTTGAACCCACGGAAATTCTGTAGATGTTGAGAACTAAAATATCATCATTTATCTCGATGTCTTGAAATGCAAATTCCGGAACATCGTTTTAATGTATAAAAATGATATTGTGTGAAGAGACAGATACACAGACAAACGTGTTGGCAAAGATGAAAAAATGCAAAGATTTGGAACGATTCGATCTAACAACTCATTACCCCAGAAGCTTGCTACATCATGTAGCAATGGATATGACACTTCATCGTTGACTGCCGAGTAATTGATAGTTGATTTAGTGTGGCTCTTTTTTTTTCTTGAAAAAATAGATACTTCTAGTGAATATCTGCTGCAAAATAGTTGGTTTGGTAACGGAAAGTTAATTTGGTTCTATACAGAATAGCGACATCAGATATAAAATAAACTAGTACTCAGTGAAAAACTGGAGATAGAACTCAATCCTCACGATATATACAAATATTGAGTGACTTCTCGTAAAATTCAAATTTAGCATTTTTATTCACTGTTCGTTTTAAACCCTTTTTTGTGAATAATAATAATAATGATAATAATAATAATAAAATAATAATGATAATAATAATAATAATCCAAAGATCTCTAAAATTGGATCACTTCTTTTTTAGCCCAAGACTTATCGTTCTTGAGAACTATTGGACATATTGTGTGGACATAGGGATACGATGCAAGGCGACAGGGACGGCTGTAAAAAAGATTCCTGAATCAGATCGACAGACAGACAGAGTGACAGACAGACACGAGCTGATACTTCTACCTCTTCCAACCCTTTGTTGACAGTGTTGAAACATAGATGCCTAAACTACAAATGCTGACCCGTCGAAGGGAAATAAACATCGTGGAAGGGAAGCAAATTATTCACCAAATGAAGCTCAGTACGGCACAAGGCCAGATAGGAGGGAATAGGGACATGAAAATTGTTTAGCTCTGATCTTATGAGTTGGGTGGCCTATAACCCTTGAAAATCAGCATTCAAAACCATACCCTTTACTTGGGCTCGAAAATTGTTAGGAATATGCAATTAGGACCATATTTATTTTTAACCACGGCTTCTCAAACTAGGGTTCCGTCTCCCTATTAAAAAACTTACACCTCCTGGTGCTTAGATCTTGTTTAATTGTTTTTTGTAGGTTTTTGTAATTAAGTTCATCTCTGTTAAGTGTGACTTTTTGACATTCATTTGTTTCGTATTGTAAAATCTCCCTTATCTTAAAAAAAACGAGAACATAAAACAAAAAAACCACAAGCTTCATTTCTGTCGAGAAATTTGTCACTAACTCCATATTCATTGAATGCAAGATATTTAAAAGTAAGTAAATTTAAAACCTAATCAGAACCGCTTCTTAGAAGCGACCATAAATGCCGTCTTGTAAAGATAACCCTTGCACCAAGGCCATGTAACAAAAAGGTTTTGTACTTGGCTAGCTTACCTCTTGTATTAATACTTTAATCCATACGTGTTGCCAGGATTGAAAATCATTGCTATTAAAGCAATAGACGAAAAAAGATTGTCTGAATATTCCAAATCTGAGTTTTTCCCCTACAGCGCTACGAACACCCATATCTACCCAGATACAATGGGTGCTGAGAGCCGGTGGAGCTCTCAGGCTACTCTGATTGTCAGACCCCTAGCAGACTCACCATTTTATTCAACGTACGCCTAAATCAAAATAAAGTCCCAGGAGATTTGAACACTGAAATCATAATGCTGTTACATAGAGAAAGAAACCGAGAAAACACCAACAACTATTGAACAATGAATCTACTAAATTGCATCTGCAATCTCCTCAAAGTTATCACCAACCAAATCACCTGTATCTGTTTTTCAATTCTAGCTTGAAGGGTTGGTTGATTCCCTCAGGTACGCTTAGTGGTCGCTGTTTGGCGTGGAGCTTTTTTCTGCGTTCTTTCATGTTGTTTACTTGCCACTTCTAAAAGCTTTTCACGAAAATCATCA
Organism: Thysanoteuthis rhombus; assembly: GCA_963457665.1. Taxonomy (NCBI): domain Eukaryota; kingdom Metazoa; phylum Mollusca; class Cephalopoda; order Oegopsida; family Thysanoteuthidae; genus Thysanoteuthis; species Thysanoteuthis major. The sequence continues at coordinate 3,907,253 of OY735223.1, forward strand.
CCAACAGGATCACTAAAACACCGGACGAAAATCAACTACGGGAACAAACTGGCTTTAGAAAAAGCTACTCGACCATGTACCATCTCCATTCGATAAATCTACTGAAAGAGAAAGCAGCTGAATACAAAATGCCACTCGCTGTAGCGTTCATAGAAGGTCTATGATTGAGTAGAAATTCTTAAAATCATTGATGCTATCACCCTATAAGTATCACCCTGTCAAAGAATTACAAAATAAATACGAAATAAATACCGTCACAGCAGCTTCTTTATCAGGGTACATAAAGATTCGGAGCTATTTCAGCTCCAACTAATGCTAGATGAACTGAATGCAGAAAGCAAAGTAGACCACTACATTTACTTAGGACAACGAGTCTCCATAAAATCCTCGAAGGAAGAAGAAATGAAGCAAAGAATCACCCTAGAATGGCAAGCTCTCTGTAGAACAAGCTAAACCTTCAAGAACAAAAACATTGGTCCTAAAAAGAAGAGAACACAACCAATGCATCCTCCCGGTAGTCACTTATGGAGCTGAAACATGGAACCTAACCAAGAGACTAACTAAAAAACTGAGAATCATACAATGTATACGAGAAAGAATCATGCTCAATATCACATGAAAAGACCAAAAGACAGCATAGTAAAGTAGGAGAAAAACAGGAGTCCGAGATATCATAGAAACCATTAGAAGGCTCAAATGGTAATGGGCTGGCCATGTCGCAAGAATGACAGACAACTGCTGGACATCATTATTCAAAACATTGACCCCCAGAGATCAAATGCGGAACCAAGGCCGGCAGAATATGAGATAGCAAGACGAACTGGTCAGGTTTAGAAAATATTGGCTCCACGATGCCCAAAATAGAGAGATGTGGTGAATCCTGGTGAAGGTCTATGTCCAACGATGGACGATAAAAGACAGATGATGACGATGAATCACTATCTGCTGACGCTTTTCCATGGGACTGAGAAGACAAGAACAAATATTCCATAGACATAGACGGACATATTTCTATAGGGAGTGCAAAGGGATATATTTGTAATGTATCTTTTAGCAACGCAGTTACACGATAGGCGTCCCACCCACCATTTGTAGTGTGAGCAAGTACGACACACCATTGGTGTCGGCTTTCGAACTTTTTTCTGCGAGAAGTGGGGGGGGGGGATAAGGATATATATCCCTACATAGGGGTACAAAAGCATTATCCGTAATATATTTTGTCCAAAATTCTGACAACAGCGAAAAATCATACCATCTGTTTGTATGGGCTCATCAAGCTAAGATTACATAAAACAATCGAATTACACCATAATCCTTTATTGACTATAAGTTTCCAACTTCATCCAACCCTCTTTCCTGGTTCAAGGGGTGGGGCGAATTCAGTCCCCCCCCAAGCATATGCCCATTATAATGACGATGAACGTCACTACAGTAGCTGATAAATAGTCTGTTAAACTATGTTGGGTAAAAAGAAAGTTAACTTTACATAACAGCGACATCAGATACAAAACGAAATTTCCTTCAGTAGAAGCTCCTAAACAACGGCGCCTTCAAACATTCATACATAAAATCCAACTCACTCAATCGGCTCTCCTCTCTCTCTCTACTGCCTTGTATCATCTTGCCTTACCGAGTCACCCAGTTAGTCCCCCACCTACACTGTCCTTTGATAGGATGTTTTGACATTTCGTGAGTACAGACATTCATTCGCTCAGTAAAATATCAAGTAACTTTTCTTACATTGAAAGCTGCAAATTCCCATTCATCAGAACGGCTGCTTTTTAGCATCCGTCGTTGTGAGTCGTGAGGTCCAGTGGTTGTCTGACATTTTTGCCACACGATCAGCCCATTGCCATTTGTGATTCCTAATAGATTCTATGATATCTCTGACTCGTGTTGTTTTTTGCTTGTTTTGTTTTTGTCTTTGTTTTTCTTATATAGTGTGCTTGTGATCTCTCAATGATCTTTCCTGTGCATGTTGCATGGTCCTCAGTTTGAGGGCAAATCTTTTGGTTAAGTTCCATTAGATAGCACCGTGGGTGACTATCGGGAGGATCCAATGGCTGTATAACCTTCATTTTAGAATTCTTATTCATCTTTTTTAACTGCAACGGAAGTTGACATTTCTGTGAATGCCCAGAATTGAAATCTCTAAAGAACTTTTGGAGATATCGTGTTGATAGACAGGAGCAAATAGAGATATGTACCGAAAAGAGGCAAAGTTATATCTCAATCAGAAACCAATTCTCGGATAAACTAATCTAATCAGTTCTTCTTTAAACCTTGGTTTATCCTTTCCTAAAATTTAATTGAAAACTTTTCGAGATATAGTGTTGAATAATTGGGGCGAGTACGTAAATTTATGGAAAAAACGCAAAATATTTGATAAACATAAACAAATTCTTGGACCACCCCCAAATAAAATTGATCACTTCTTCCTCACTATGTTGCTTATATTTTCACGAAATTTCATGGAAAACTATTGCACACTTTTGGAGATATCGTGCAGACAGATGGTTGAAAACAGAAATGTACAAAATAACAAAACGAAAAAATATCTCTCAATTGAAAAAGGAGAAAAAATCTCTATTTCAATCAAAATTTTATGGAAGCGTAAAGCACGGGTTAAGGGAGGAGTAACTAAATTTTGAGGCTGATCCAGGAATTCATTTTTTAGTAGGTTTGGTTAAGGATAGTTGATTTGGTTAAATATATAAAAGCGACATCAGATACAAAATAAATCAAATACTCGATGAATGCACACCTCTGCCAATGACGGACACTAACTAAAAACGAAATAATAATTTTTTTTTTAAACAGCGGAGAGAATGCAGTATTGAGTTACTTTTGTAATAAATTTTTTGTTTTAAACTTCTTTTCACACTAAATTTATGAAAAATATCTCCCAATCGAAAAAATTCCTGGATCAGCCTCAGAAAAAAATCACTGCATCCTTAGCCGATGGTTGGCCTTTCCACAACCATTGAAATTCATTGAGAACTTTTTGAGATATTGTGTGGACAGTAATGAACTTTTGGCGGTAAAACGTAGTGTGGACATATAACTCCGGTGCAGGAGAGATAATTTTGCATCGGCCCTCTTGAAAAATTCATTACGAACTTTTGGAGATATCGTGTGAACAGTCATAGTGTATACATGAATGTAAGGGGAGAAATGGAAGAATATCTCTCAAATAAAAAATGATTCTTTATTCCCTCCTTAAATTCAACCAACTTGCGCCATTGTCCACTCTTACATTGAAATCCATTGAGAACCTTTGGAGCTATTGTATAGACTCGTGGATATGATACAGGTTTGGCAAGGTAACCGATAGACCAACAGTCAGACTGGCAGACACGAGTGGATACCTCTTCCAGCTTTGTTGAGGTGTAATATAAATCCCACTAGTCCTAAAAGAAGGGGTATACAACCAATTTATCCTCTCGATAGTCACCTATTGAGCTGAGGCATGGAACCTATCCAAAAGATTGCCCCTTAAACTGAAAACCATGCAACCTGCACCGGAGAGAATCATGCTCAACTTCACATGGTGAGACCATAAAAAGCAGATTATATTAAAGAAAAGACCAGAGTCCGAGATATCATAAAAACGGTTAAAAAAAAAACTCAAATCACAGTGGTCTGGACATTTTGCAAGAATGTCAGACAACCGATGGACATCAAGACTCACAACGTGGATCCCCAGAGATTGCGTGTAAGATTTTGACCGACAGAAAGTCAGATGGTGCGTCAAGCTAGATAAATTCAGGAAGTACTGGCTCTATGATGCCAATGGGAAAGGTCTTGCAAATCTCAGATAAGGTCTATGTCCGACGACGGATGCTAAGAAGCTGCTGCTGCTGCTGCTGCTGATGATGATGATGATGATGATGATGATGATGAATATAAATTCAAAAGTATAATATAAAGTTCTAAACCAGTTGAGTAATCGAAGGGAAATAACTCTCGTGGAACCATATTATTTATTGAATGTAGATTAGTAGGACACAGGGTCAGATGGGGGAGGGTAGAGATATGAATGAAAATTGTGTAACACCAATCTTACAAGTGGTGATGGCTTACAAGCATTCAAAATCCCACCTTTTACCTGGGCTCGAAAATTGAGCTTTTGAATTGAAGAGGAAAACGCAATTGCCGCAGACACGAAACTACCATAATTTGGTCAACCATGTCTTCTCAATCTGAATCTTGACCCAAGACGGTCGCGAAGAGATTATTATTGTAAAGAGTTTTTCACGATAATCACGCAACGAGAATTTTGTCATTTGTTTTTGTTTTCTTTTTTTCTCAATCTCAATTCAAAAAATGAACTTCTTCCTTTGCTTATTGTAGATAGCTCTATACTATTTAGTGATTAAAACATTTTAAAAGGTAAATTTTTGCAATGTTTACGGTAAAAACTTACTATTATAAATTATAAATACGTTCCAATTTTTGACAATCTTGAGGATGGGTGGTCTTCATTTATTTTCATGTGTAGTTTCTTAAACATGGCTCTACGGGCATCTGGGGATATACATTTAACATTACAAAGTACGTATTCAACATATAAACACACATAAGCAAGTTACATTTAGCTAACAGCGACATCAGATACAAAACGAATCTTCTCCAGTAGGAAGCTCAAAACGAACGACAAATTTCATACATAAAAAAATCCAACTCCCTCGATCGACTCCTCCTCCTCCTCCCCCTTCTTACTGCCTCGTAAACTCAGTTCCTTAAGACCCCCGGCCCCCTTTATTGTCCGGCGTTTTGCCATCACGTCGATCCAGGTATTCACCAAGGTTAGTAAATATCGAATTACCTCCCTTACATTTACTTTGAACGCTGCTTATTTCCGTTCACTGCATCAAGCGTCTTTATAGACGATGCCTGTACTTTAGACGCTGAAAGGTATTATAGTTGGAAAAAAAACCATCTCTATGAGAGGCTTTTTGGTCGGTCGTTCGGTCGGTCCGTAATATGAGCAGAATAGAAAGGAAGGGAGTGGGTAATGTAATTCATCTACCAGCTGCTATGATGTTAAAAGAGATTGAGTGATGTCATCAAGATAACAGTAGATGACGTATTAGATGTTTCTCTTTTAAAAGGCCTTTTTTATGCATTCATGACCCTTTTCTGTCGGTCGGTCAGTTGGTCCCGATTAAGTTAAATATCGAATTTCTCAGCCATATCATCGTCATCGTCATCGTCATTGTCGTCCTCCTCCTCCTCTTCCAGCTACGACGACTGCAACAACTGGTAATGGTAATATCAATTTTCGGAGCTGTATCATGTTGACTTGATATGAAATTTGGTCCAAACCAAGAATACTTGGTTAGAATACTAATCCCCCACCATTTAAATGCAGAGACTCTAAAACGGTCTGAATCGGCTCTAAGTATGCAAAATTATTTGAATGTGTATAACGATAATTGGAAAAAAAATCTCTTTATAAAATGTATCATAGCTGATAGATTTATACGAATCAGTTGACTCTACCAGTTTGATATGAATGAAATGTTTGGTTGAATCAGTTAATTGTGCTGTGAATGGAACTTCAACTCTTTACGTTGAAGGTTATGGCTTGCTTACCGATTATGCGAGTTGCAGGGCAACCACAACAAGGTGGGGCCTAGTATTTAGGAATATCTTTAATAGTGCGAGTTTATTTAGTGTGGATTTTGATATAGCGTAGTAAAGGTATCACTGTACAAATTAATATAACCAAGTATAAGCTGGATGAAACAAATCAATATCTTAATGTCGAGAGGTCCACTCAGATTCTCCTGAAACGTTCCCTCCGTCCAGTTCGTCCTTCATCCCCCAAAGGGAGATATTCTAGAAGACATCCAATGTCATCTACCAGTTGATCAATATATGTGCATTGGGGTCTGCCAACTGAGGTAGTTCCATGTGATGGATGCCATACTAATGTTTCACTCATAAGTTCATTCTTGTTGCGCCACGAATGGCCAGCAGGACGGAGTCTTCCCTTCCTTAAAGAAATTGTAATTGGGGGCAGATGTCCGTATAGACGCTTTTTTGTCCGGTGTTTTTTTCAGCTGATGTTGAGAACCACGAGGAGCATTTCCGTGTATGCATCATCCGAAGCAGATTATTGTTGTTCACCTAGTGTCCAAGTCGTGGAGCCAGTAAAGCAAGATGAATACAAAAGAGTCTCTTTAAAATCATAACTTCAGCTCGTTGGGAAGTGTCCACTTCCGGATTTTGCTCCGCCACTAAGATCGTTGACTGGGTGTTCTTGCCAAGATTGACAAATCCATTGACTGACTTTAGATTCCTTCAATCTAGTGGGGGTTTTTTTTGGTTGTAGTTGATGAATTTCGTTTTTACTGCATTGTTATAGAGGCCAATTTCCCAGGCAGCATCTTTGAAACAGAGAAACATTTCATCGATAGTGTGGGAAAGCAAAGCAAGATCATCTGCACAGTCTACGCCTGTGATAATTTGGGCTGAGTATCAAAAGTTCCTTTCTCTTGTGAGTGTGATGGTGAGATCTTTGTATGAGGTCAGCGGATGTTCTGAGAGCATTGTCCAGACAGTGTATCTCTCTGGAGTACACTACCACGATTTCGAAAAACTTGATGTCTCCATCGAACGCCCAGACCATGGAACAATATTCTTCTAGAGAATCCATATTGCTGACCCTGTTTCTATTGGATTGTCATAAGCCAGCAATATCTCTCCGATTTTACTGCTGTGAATAGAGTCAAAGGCTTTGAAGAAGTCAACAAACAGAAGAATAACTTCCAGGTTCTTCCCTTTGATTCATTCTATTGATCGTTTCACAGTAAATATTTGTCCTGTTGTTGAACAATTTTGCCTACAACCATTCCGGTTTTGCCCGAGAATATTACTAAACTTCAGTTGTATTCGGGTAAGCATTAGGTTATCATGAGATTTTTACAGAACACTGCTTGAGAATACGGAAAAGGGGCGCTACTTTTTATGCCATCCACAGTTGTCATTTCTGCTGATCCTGCCAGTGGACATATGACGAAAAAGCAATACGTGACGAGGAAAACAGTTCAAAGCTTGATCATGTTTATTTTTTAGAATCTATTTTTTTTATCTTTGGAAGAAACATTTTTTTATGTTTTTACTATATATTTTGTTTTTCTAAAAACGGTCTAATTTAAAATGGGTGTTGTCAAAGTCCATGTGAAATGATTTTCATTAAACTTGTGAAAGATGTTAATTAGACGTTGCTGCTATAAATGTTTTCTCAAAACAGCGTAATATCGACGCCATGGGAATGACCTCGCTGGGTATGTCCTTCAGGTTTTATCTAGAAGTTGAATTGTTCAGTTTAAATGAAATGAAATTTATGTAAGATGTTTCAAGTGACTTAGCACATATGACAATGATACAATTTTTTCAAGGATATTATTACGACAATGATACCATTTTACCATGATATTATTACAACTACATCATGTTACAATGGTACATTTAGGACAATGATACCATGTCATAATATTATAACAATGATACCATGTTACATTGATATTATTACGACGATGATATCATGTTTAAATGGTATATCTAGGACAATGATACCAATGTTACAAGTCGGATGTTTCTAAAATTCCAACCTTGATGTATTCCAGCATTTTGGGGAAGACATTGAAAGGATCATCAACAGACGTACTTTGTTTGGTAGCGTGATTGATTCACTGTTTTGTCGTCTCAGTTGTCAATAAAGTTGTCAAACGTGATTTTCCAATATCGGTACACCCCTTCCAAGTCAGTAGTGTCTGCTTCATAGCTCAGTCTGTCCGGACATAGAATGCGCTCCATCTTGGTAGAATGAAGTCAAATAAATGGTTGTTATCAGTTCGTAAAGTTAATTCTTTCATCCTCGCTGGATTAGTCCGTAATCCTCTCCCAAACACGAACCAGGGTAAACAGTCCAACTCAGGGTAACCCAATCTCATCGGCCGTTGTTAGTGGGTTCGATACCTCCTGGATCTCCCAGTATAGTTATCAAATATTTAACAACTTGCATGTGAACAAGAATTGGATGTAAAACATCTCAATGGTACTTGGTCGACAATATGGACCCCCAGCATACTGCTTAAGTGGACCATCTACAAGTCGTTGGACCAAGTATTTTGAAATTTCAGAGATATTTTCAAAGCGATCATAACAGCCAACAATCACGTGACCGACCTCTTTTGGCAGCATGTCGTATTGGGAGTGATCAATGAAAAAATAAGGAAAAGTGGTGACCAATGAATAAGTTACTTCTCTAGCCTTCTGTTTGACATATATCGCTAAGAAAGTCCATATTTTCAAAAACAAGCATGAATGCTACCAGACACAAACTAAAGGACCAATTTAGCATACACTTATATCATAAATTGAACACCAACTAAAAATATATAAAATGATTTTTTTTATTGTTTTCTAGACATAATTGTTTTCTAGACTTTTTCCAATTTTCAATCCTGTAACCCCGTTGGTGCAGCCTATACAGGGGAGGATTGAGGTGGTTCTATGACATAAATATTTATTTAATTGCCAATGCTCATTGTCACATGGGGAGATCATAAGACTGCACATTGTATTAAAGAAAACATGTCAGAGATATCATAAAATCCATGAGGGCTGGTCATGTTGCAAGAATGTCAGACATTCGCTTGACATCACGACTCACAACATGGATCCCAAGAGATTATATGCGAAACTCTGGCTACCCCTCCACACCTCAAATAAAAAGTTAGTGTGACGAAGTAGTCGAGTTAAGAAAATATTGACTCCGTGATGACCACGATAGAGAAATCTGGCGAATTTGGGGGAATATCTATGTCTAATGATAGAAGCTGAAAGGCTGTTGCTCATTATAAAATGGAAAATCACAGCTTTCTCAGGAAATGTAAGGGAGATAACTCGATGATGACTAAGCTCAGTGAAGGCCTCGATTATCGTAATGGCAAAAGCACTGGTGTACCTTATCGGGGGTACAGTAGGGGAACTGGGTGACTCTGTATGATACGTGGTATGAGGGAGGGAGAGAGGTCAAGAGCCGATCGGGTGAGTTGGATTTATTGTGGGTATGAGGTGTCGCTCGTTGTTGCTCGTTCATCATCATAAAAGATTTCGTTGTGTATCTGTTGTCGCTATTCTGTAATTTAACTCTTTTTAAGCTGACCTGATTTAGAGGACCATTAACACAAGATGGAGGGATGAACTTGACACACTCAGGAAATACTGGCTCTGCGATGCCCATGATAGGGAAATGTGGCGAATCCTGGGGAAGGTCTAACGATGGACGTTAAAGGGCTGATGATGATGATGATGATGATGATGATGATGATGATGATGATGATTATGACCTCTGAAGAGAAAAAGACACAACAATCAAAATCTAAGGCGCAGAACTGGAGGAAGTAGACCTAGACTCTCCGTGAAATCCTCAAAAGAAGAAATCAAGCGAAGAATCACTTCAGATTGGCAAGCTTTCCACGGAGAAAGATCAACCTTAAAGAACAAGAAAATACCGTTAGTGCTAAAAGGAAAGGCGTACAACCAATGCATATAAACATGGAATCTAACCGAAACACTCACACTTGGACTGATAATCATGCAAAGTGCACAAGACAGATCGCAAAACACCATAATATATTAGAAAAAGGACAGGAGTCCGAGATATCATGGAGTCCAAGAGAAAAACTAAATAGCGATGGGATGGCCATGTTGTAAGAATGTCAGCCAAACACAGGGAATCACGACTGTCAACACAGGTCCCCAGAGATCATATACAAAATTGTAGCTGGGGGAAAATAAGATAGCGTCTTAGACACATAAGACACGACGCCCAAGATAGAGAGATCTAGCGAATCTTGAGGAAGATCTATGTCCAACCACAGATGTTAAGAGGTTGATGATAAGTAATTCGCATCTTTCAGGGTTAATGCAAAGGAGTTAACCAGCAAAAACCCCGGCAGACCTCATAAAGGGGACATTGGGGAACACGGTGACTTGGTTATGGTAGATGTTGAGATGATACTAAGCTTAGGGGAGTGAGTTTTAGTTGTTTCCTACTAAGGTTTTTCTTTTGTATCTGATGTCGCTGTTATGTAAATTCAACTTCTTTTTGTCAAACCAGATTTAAAAGTCCATTAATTACCACGGTAGTCACTTTCAAAGTCACTTTCAAAGTTAGTGTCATGGGAGTCCGTTTCGAGGATGGGATATTTACCCTACCCACCCGGATCTGGTCTGTGGGAAAAGGTGCGGTTGTATTTTAGCAATAGTTCTAACAAACTAATGGGTACAGCTGAGGTTTAAAAAAATTCATTCATGTTTTAAAGACTTTATAAAAGATACTGAATTTAAAGAAGAATATAAAAATGAAAAATGCAATAAAAATAAAAACAATTAAAAAACTACGTTTGTGGTCAACAGTATGGTCACTACAATGTAAATCTCTATCGTCCACTTATATAAAATGCAGTGTGTGTAGAAAGCTAATCCCCAAGCTCACTACAATGCAAATCTCTACTATTCACTTATATAAAATGCTATTTGTATAAAAAAAACTATTCTCCAAGCTCACTGCCATGCACATTTCTTTTATCCACGAATATAAAATTCAGCAGAAGGCTATTCCCCAAGCTCACTGCAATGCAAATCTCTAGAAGGCAATTTTCCAATCATCATCATCATCATCATCATCAACAGTTTTTTATCGTCCGCATGTGATCTCTGGGGATCCATGTTGTAAGTCGTGACGTCTATCAGTTGTCTGCCATTCTTTCAAAATGACCGGCCCATTGCCATTTAAGTTTTCTAATAGATTCTATGATGTCTCGGACTCTCGTCTTCTTCCTGATAAACTGTGCTGTCTTGTAATTTCTCTCAGTTTGCGAGTCTTCCTCTTGGTAAGGTTCCATGTTTCAGCTCCATAAGTGACTATTGGGAGGATGCACTGGTTGTATACTATTCTTTTTTGGATTATTTGGATCGTCTGGTTTTTGAATGTCGAGCTTGCTCTGCTAAAGGCTTGCCATCCTAGGGTGAATCTTCGCTTGATTTCTTCTTCTTTTGTAGGTGTCAAAGAGATTCGTTATTCAAGGTAGATGTAGTGGTCATTCCAAGTATTACATCATCGATTTTTACAGTTACGTTCTTATTCTCAATGTGATTGTTGCACGTGACTTTCGTTTTACTGAAGTTCATGTGTTGGCCAACTTTTCTTCTTTCTTTGTTTACTTCATCTAGCATTATTTGGAGGTGGCAAGACCGTCTTGAAGTCTATAAATGCTACAATGGCATTTTGTATTCTGCTTATTTCTCTTTCAGCTGATTTATTGAATGGAAATGGTCCATGGTCGAGTAGCTTCTTCTAAATCCAGCCTGTCTCCGTAGTTGGTTTTCATCTAGTGTTCTAGTGATTCCGTTGGTGATGATTTTTGTGAAAAGTTTATAGAAGATGCAAGTTAACACCATTAAAGAGCGAAGAAAAATGTTCCACGCCAAACTGCAACCACTAGACGTACCAAATGAACTTAGCGAACCCTTCAAGCTAGAATTGAAAAACAGATATAAAATCCTTACCGACAAGAATGACACCAACATCAACGAAATCTACAGCAAAATAACAACCTCTCTAATAGAAGCTGCCACTATGTTCAAACCAAGAAACACACAGATCTTTGGCAAAATCTCAGACGAAACCAGGAAACTCATTGAAAAGCGCAGAAACTTCATACCACCAAAAAATCAAGAGAAAAAAATAGAAGAGACTGGACTAACCAAAACAATAAAAAAGACACCAAGAGAAACAAAAGAAGGTTTACGATAGCAAACATCGAAACCAATCCCGAAAAATGCTCTCAAGTATATAACAGAAACAAATAGCTTGCATTCCCGACGAAAACGGAGACATGACAACTGAGACAAAATTGTGGAACGCACCCAAAAATTCTAGTCTTCAAGACACGGGCAACAAAACAACGACCAGGATAGACAAGACGCTGACAATCAGTTTGAGGACTTCCCAGAAACTACATCATGGGAGATAAAACAAGTCATCAAACAAACAAAAAAAGGACAAGCCCCTGGACCAGATAACATTACCCTCGATCTAGTCAAAAAAGCTGGGAAGATCGTCAACAAAAAGCTAGCTATTCTATTCAACTTGTATCTAAAACAGAGTACCAAAAGACTGGAACACGGTAATCATAATGCTTCTTCATAAAAAAAAAGGAACCCCAAAGACCTCAACAATTACAGGCCTATAATTCTACTTAACGGCATTATCCAATCTCACTGCGATACAAATTTCTATTATCCACGTCTATGTAATGTGAATAGAAGGCTATATTCTCCAATCTCATTGCAATTCAAATCTTTATTATCCACGTCTACAAAATCTAATGTGTATAGAAGGCTATTCTCCAATCTCACTGCAATCCAAATCTCTATTATCCGCGTCTGGAAAATGCAAATTTAAACCTCTATCAACCGCGCATATAGAATTTAAAGTGTATTCTCCAAGCTCAGTGCAATGCAAATCTCAAATAGAAAGCTATTCTCCAAGCTCACTGCAATGCAAATCTCTATTATGTACACATATAGAATGCTATGTGTATATTTATATATTTCATATATGCCGTCATTTTCAATAGGATGCGTAAACTAGTTTATAATGACAAGTTTCACGGTTAACTATACGAAAATAAATACTTTTACAAAATCAACAACTAAAACGTACCAAAAACGAAATTCAGTTTTTTAAACTTATTAAAAAGCATTTAAATATTTTACAGTGAGCCACAGAATGAAAAAAAAACAACTAAAAGCTTGAGTTGCAAAATTATTCTTGAAAAATTCTTATAATAAACTATACGCGACTTGTTTGGGGGTCAAGAACCTTAGTTTGAGAAGCCATGATTCTGTCATTATGGTCTATTTGGCGTTTAGGGTTATTGAATATTCCTCACCAAACCCACTTTGCTCAATGTTCGCACACAGGCGATAGGTAGGATTTTGAATGCTGATTTTCAAGACTTGTAAGATTAGTGGTGCTACATAATCTTTATATCCCTATCGCAACCCCGCTAATCTTGCCTTGTGCGTAAGTTGCATTTAGTAAATAACTTGCTCCCTTTCCACGGGAGTTATTTCCCTTTGACTGGTCAACTTTTCAAGTTTAGTTACTCGGTCAACGAGGGTTGGAAGAGTTATGTGTATCCACTTGTGTCGATTTGATCTAGGGATCTTACAGCCCCACCCACGCTCCCATCATATCGAAAGGTCCACACAATATCTCCAAAGGTTCTGATGAATTACAATGAAATTTTGTAGAAGATTGGACAACAGAGTGAAAAAGAAATGATTCAAATTTGGGGCAAGATCCAGGAATACACTTTCAATTGAAAGATATTTTTCCATTTGTTTCTTACATATATGTTTTCTCTCATGAAAGTCCACATGATATCCCCAGAAGTTTTCGATACTTTTCAAAAATTTTTATTTATTTTCTTTTTTTTATTATTGAGGGTTGGGGCATGGGCTGAGGAAGAAGTGATTCAATTTTAGGGCTGATATTTTTCCGATTGAGGTGTTTTTGTTATTCTGCATAAAAAGAGGGTTTAAAACGAACAGTGAATAAAAAGAGCTAAATTTGAATTTCACGAGAAGTAACTTAATATTTGTATATATCGTGAGAATTGAGTTCTCTCTCCTGATTTTTTTACATTTTATTTCATTTCTATATATATATATATATATATATATATATATATATATATATATATATATATATATATATATATATAAGTGCACGGCATCTGCAGAAATAGGTATGCGTTCAATGGGTACTAGTTTATTTTATATCTGATGTCGCTATTCTGTTTAGAACCAAATTAACTTTCCGTTACCAAACCAACTATTTTGTAGCAGATACGCACTAGAAGTATCTATTTTTGCAAGAGAAAAAAAAAGAGCAGACGGAATGAACTATCTATTGCTAGGCAGTCAGCGATGAAGTCTCATATGCATTGCTACATGATATAGCAAGTTCCTCGGGTAATCGGGTGCAAGATCGAATCTCGCCCGAGGCAACGGTTCTGTTCCAAATTTCTGCAGTTTTATCTACCTCTGCAAAAAAAGTTGGAAGAGGTATATGTATTCATTCATGTTCGTCTATCTTTCTCTTCATACAATATATTCAAAAGTTACCAATGAATTTCGACGTAATTATTTTTAAAAGGATCGACCATGAGCTTGGGAAGAATTTGTTACATTCAGGGCGGATCCAGGGATATTTTTTTGATAGAGAAAAATGTTTTCATATATTACGACAATAATCTGAGATATGGGAAATCGAAACGCAGTTACCTTCCCTTCGTCATACCTATATATGAACTGATTTTCATTCAGCGATCATTTAGTGTGTGGCCTTGGCAGAAGTATGCGCTCCCCAAGTACTTAATAAAAGTCATCTAAGCTGTCTTCATTCGCCCTTACAATGTAATGAATGAGGGTAAGAATGGGAGAAGGTGCTTATGCTTGAATGTGAGCAAAATTGAAACTATCTTCGGTATTGTTGTCTTCATTCATAACTATTTCCTCAGAAGTCGAAAACACCCCCCCCCAATAAGTTATAGTTGTTGCAGTGATTGACACTAAAAGATATATCAGTTTTATTTAAATTGTATGTTATTTGAATTATTACAAAATCAACGCATAAGTAATAGATTACCTAAACAAATTGATATATTTTAGATGCAGGAATATATATATATATATATATATATATATATATATATATATATATATATATATATATATATATATATATATATATATATATATATATATATGTCGTATATATATATATATATATATATCGTATATATATATATATATATATATATATATATATATATATATATATATATATATATATATATATATATATTATATATATAAAGAAAATAAACATATTTGGTACGACAAAATGAATAGTAAATTGCGTTATATTATATAGAAACTTATTTGAAATGATATTCCGTCGTTACACGGTTGATATATCACTCAGATATTAGACAAAGTGCATAGAATAAACAATTAAAGAAAATGGGGCTGCAGCAGGGATCGAACCTACCACCATTATGGTAGTTGCTTCAACGTAGCGATGCAGTTACCATTGAGCTTAACAACCACCGGCAACGTAAAGGCCAAATAACTGCTTTCAACCCCAATTCTCATTGTTTATTCTCGGTCTTTTTCATCTCTTTCAATGTGACTGTATGCATTTAAGAAATGGACATTTTGGTCCGAAGGTATGAATTACAAATTACGTTATATCATATAGAAACTTATTTGAAATGATCTCCCGTCGTTACTCGGTTCATATATCACTCAGTTTAGACAACGTGAGCAGAATAAACAATTAAAGAAAATAGGGCTGCTGCAGTAATCAAACATTCTGTCTAAATTGAGTGATATATTAATCGTATCACGACGGGAGATCATTTCAAATAAGTTTCTACCTGATATAAAATAACTTATAATTTAAATATATACGAGAATGATGATGATATCTTAGTTATCAACACCCATGGAATTTCAACGGGTTGAGCTCTCAACCTTTTCAGTCAGAACCCCCTTTTACTTTTTTTTAAAAATCTATCCCTCGGGTGATAGTTGCCTATTGGGACTAACTACTTGAATTTATCAAATGCCTCTAACCATGTAAGCACTTCCATCAAGAAGCTTAAGTCTACATCTTATTTTTCATTATATAATGCCTTATGTTGGCTAAGCCAAGTAAATTTCATAATAGATTATTTACTGTGTATATTTGGAGCTTCAGGACGACCTACACGTGCTTGCATAAAGATAACAGAAACAGAAATCAATAATAAAATTTTCGTAATTCAAGTGGATCGCCCCCTTCAGTTTAACTCTCGCCCCGTTTGGTGCCATAACACCCCAGTTGAGAATACCTGAGCTAGACAATTATATTTGCTTTCATATCCCAGGAGCTATTTCCTTTTGACTAGTAAACGTTTTTATTCAATTTTTATGAACTCATTTTATTTTTGCATGATTCGATGTTCCCCGCAGAAAGTGTGTATTCCATATTAGGTTGTTCGTCAAAAATTGGCCGATTCTAGATACAAACTCTCGACCGTGTCCTACCAACATTACTATTGCATATTGTGCCAATGTATACGTAGCTTGTTTCAATTATTAAAATGTGCTCTATTCACAAATATTCACTGTTTATTTTCAGAGCTATCTGTAGACTATGTATACCTTTGAACCCGAAGATGAAAAAAAGAATAATTCCGTATAATCCTTTTATCATACGAGAATAGACTTATATGTTTCTCAAACAACTTCCAATATTAACTTAGCCTCGGGTGAAAGAACCCCCCTTCAAACGTAAAGTGGGGCATTGGTTTCAATGTTTCGTAATGAAGATTTGAGACTTGAAGATCTAGAGGTCAGAGGACGTCCATCAGGAATTGGATATGAACAACTGAAATAATGGTTGATCAGAACCCCCCCCCCAACAGTCAAAGAAATGTCAAAGATACCGACCGTGAGCATTGCAATAACATTGAACCATCAAAGGCAAATTGATAAAAGGAAGGAGCTCTGTGGGTTCCACACGAAAACAAAAACCAGAGATTCATTTGGAATCGGCCATTATTTCCTGGACAACTTGATACAAAACAACGATAAAAAAATTTCAAAAATCATTCTGCCGAAATAATATAATGTTTCATCCCTTGGAATGTTTTACAATTGAAGTAGATAACTCTCTGAAAGGTCTGAATAAGTCTTTTAATAATTTTCAGTTATCATTTGAAGTGAGTGACGCCACTCCAGGTGCTTGTCATCCGTAAGTTTAATCCACATCCGCATTGTGAACAGGCTAAATAAGTAGTAAATGTGGAGCTTAAGCAGGAACGGCTGAAGCCGTAGTAAGCATAAGGACATGATGATGATGATGATGATGATGATGATGATGATGATGATACCACCGCCTGTTGATGGACATAAGGTATACGTTACGTTTGTTCCATGTTCCCAAGACAGTTAAGGCGAGGAGAAGGTTAAAGAGCAAGTACCTTGCTGAGTTGAGCTAATGACTCAGTGAAAGGGACGTAATGGATGACATTTGCACTAGTCCTCTTTGGACTGTAGCTTCATTTTTTTTTTAACGTCAGTCTCTCGATTTTCATCTTTAGCCTCCCCACTATACCCTATCTTTTGATATTAGCGCCTTTTTTCCAGTGTAAAGAGAGTTGTATTAAACAACTTTTAAAAAAATTTTTTTTTTAAATTAAACAATCTGATTTCTGTTATATATATATATATATATATATATATATATATATATATATATATATATATATATATATATATGTATATATATATATATATATATATATATATATATATATATATATGTATATATATATATATATATATATATATATATTAAAATGTACTCATTTACTTTTTGGACGGTGAATGAATATGGAGATCACGATAAACGAGAAAAAACGTGACTTGACAAACTGCTAAAAAAGCAAACTCAGTGGTCAAACCTGTTATTTATTTTCTTCTTCCTTTATTTGAGGGAACAAAAGAACAATATGATTAATTGATGAGAGAGTATCACCTTTGAGCCTTTTCACAGTTAGTAGCCTTTTTTTCCCGATCCAATCTGAATACTAAATTCAACACCTACTCAAATAGTAACAAAACAAAGACAAATAAACAAAAAAGTAAGTGATGTTTGTTCTTGTGGGTCCGTGTACACGTGTTCGGGCAGGATGAGACTTAGCAATCTTGTAGAAGTAACAGCTTGTTATAAGAACTTTCTCCAGACGTTTCTTCTTGTTTGCACGTACATTCCCTTTTTAAGTAGCTTTGAAATATGAAAACTACTAATTTGTCAATTTTATCGGAGTTATCTTTGTGTTATTAATAAGAACAGAGTTAATAAAGAAATGATCAAAAATGATTTGCGTAAACTATATCTGTGCTCGAAAAGATATGTTCAAGATGAAAAAAAAAACATTGTAACATGATATTTTGCATGAGAAAGGTCATGTCTAGAACACATAGAAATCTTACCATCAACTAAAATTTTTCGGTGTTTATTCATTAATGAATGAATTATGTGCATGTGTGTGTGTGTGTGTGTGTGTGTGTGTGTGTGTGTGTTTGTGTGTGTCAAAGCTTAATCTATTGACTTTAAGGGTCTGTTAGTTGGGAAGCAGCTGTTTATGTTGGACTGTTTAAAATAATTAAGGAGCAAAAATCGAATCTTGCACATTCTGAATTCTAGTTTTTTGATTTGAAATTCTTCTGGGACCACCAAAGGTCAGTCGTGTTCATGTTTGATTAGATAATGTAAAAAAGCAACGATGTCTAAAGCTTATTGATGCGGTGGTGCTGACATATCAGAAACAATTTTTATCTGCCGGAAGTTTACATATGTTAGGGATCTGAAGTGATTGCAGAACTTTCCGTGTCTAGGTGTCATTGAGTTTGTTTAGTAGGGGTGAGAAAAATGATTTGGGAGATTTGTGACAGAGATGCTCTCTGAGAGTGAGAGAGAAATAGATAGGGGAGGAAAGGAAGGGAGGAGGGGGTGGAAGAGAGATAGAGGTCGAGACAAAGAGAGCCATTGAGAGACAGGAAAAGAGAGTAAGCGAGAGATATGATCAAAGCAGAAGACAGCATGGATATCGGGAAATACCCAGAGAGAGACAAGAAAGTGTCAACAAGATTGTGACGTCAACGGAGAGTTGTGAAAAATCTGGAGGACAGAAGTCACACAGAACAAGTCTGGTTTATTGCTCAATAGAAACCGTCATTTTAGCAACGTCTTTTGTCACTTTGGGGATGATCAAAAATTTGGGAAAAGGGATAAACAATGAACAAGTTATTTTTCTCGCCTTCCCTTAAGCAGTGGACACTTGAAAAGTCGGAGTACTCAAAAACAGGTGTGAATGCTGCCAGATACAAACAAAAGGACCACTTTAGCATAAACTTAGATGGCTAATTGAACCCCCCTTGAAAATTTATTCAGAGAGAATTTTTTTTAAAAGATTTTTTTGTCATAATAAGAAGTAAATGTTTAAACCTCAGCCTTCTAGTCTCTTTGGTGCGACGAACACACGTGATACATGCACAACCAATGAGATCAACTAAAAACTTTTCAAAAAGCAATGTTGACGGTTTTGGTGTCAGTTTGTTGACGGTTTCAAATACATACGAAGTGAAATCAAACACCAACAAAAGAATGACTTTTCTGGATAATCTCAGCTGCCAGTGAATTTCGGTCCTGTTTTCGCTGAAAGATTAATTTTGTTTCAAAACAAGGACATCAGTTCAACATAGCGTCTGCATTCAAACTGCCTTTAGTGCAATGCAATAAGATCAGATCGTTTAGTTCTTTGTATTTTTATAACACCAACAGAAAATCTATTTTATTTTTAGAATAATGTAATTTCAAGTGACCATAAATTCAGTGTTCAGTTCTGCATCGTAATTGTATAGTAAATTGAATCCTGCTTCTAAAATATGACTTAACGGATAGAAACTATCCATTTTGGTTTTATTCTCTAAGGTGAAATACAGTGAGGATGAAAAGCAAAAAAGATTCTTTCTGCTATGTGCTGAAAATTGATTTTGAACACATTAGGGACAGACTGACCGACGAGCAATAAACCCTCTTATAGAGATGCATGTGGACAAATCTAATAAAATCAAGGTAACCGTTTTATTTTTGTCACATTTGTCGTGTTAGAAAACTGTCAACTATAACTGTGTCCCAAACTATTGACATAGATATCTTCAGATTCCAAGATTGTAGGATATTTTGAGGCCACAATAGGTCAGTGGTGTTCGTGAGGGATTAGATAATGTGAAAAGCAACGATATCTTTCTGATGCAATGGTGTTGACTTATCAGCAGCAAATTTTATCTTCCAGAATTTTTGATGTTTTTGAAGCCCCAAGAAATTCCAGAACAGACCATTTCCTTCCTTAGTGTTGTCAAGATTTTATGGCTGGGAAGAGTTGAGCAATCTTTTTTTTATTTTTTTTTTTTTTGCTGGGGTGTTCAACATTGCTTTATATATAGAGAGAGACAGACAGACAGATAGACATACATACATACATACATATATATATATATATATATATATATATATATATATATATACATATATATATATATTTATATATATATATATGTATATATATCACTCTCTCTCTCTCTCTATATATATATATATATATAGAGAGAGAGAGGGTGTTCAACATTGCTTTATATATATAGAGAGGGACAGACAGATATACATACATATATATATATATATATAATATATATATATATATATATATATATATATATATATATATCACTCTCTCTCTCTATATATATATATGTATCAGAAAGCACTGTCAAACCCATTTCTCTCCCTCTCCCTCTCTCTCTCTCTCTCTATATATATATATATATATATGTATCGAGAGAGAGAGAGAGAGAGATGGATAGATAGACTGATAGATAGATATGTTGTTTAGAAAGCTTTACAGTTTGAGGTTATCAATTGTCCACCATGTAACCGGTTTTGGGGATTTAAAAACCAAGTTATATCAACTCCCCAGCAGCGTTGATCAAACATCTCCCCCTTAAGCTGAGGTTTTGATATTTACGTCTGCTTTATTATATTTTTGTATCCGGGAAGAGACAAAAAAAAGTGTTCGCGAGATTGCAACTGCATTGAAAGAGTTGTGAAAGGTTTGATGAGATGAGAAGTCATGGAAAATATTTATCGATATTGGATCTAACTATAAACAGGCCCGGTTCGTCACCTAAAGGAAACCATTATGCGACCAACGTCTTTAGGTTGCATGCTACTTTGGCATTCAATTAGGGAATTGAAAAAGGAGATCAATGAATAAGTCACTTCCCTCTATCAAGCTTCACTACATTATCAAATACCTTTAGCTAGATAAGTAGCTTGACTATACACCTTCTAAAAGGAACTTTGGTTTTTTTTATTGTGTAATGATTTATCTTGACTCAGCCAAGTAAATTCCATAAGTTGTTTTACAGAGGATATCTATAGCTTCAGGATAACCTACGTGTGCTTCTATAACGAAAATACAAGAAAGGGGAAACGCAAACTAATAATAGATAATTTTTTAAAACACATATTTTGTATTTCATCAAGTGGGAGCAGGCCCGTTTTATCTATTGATTTTGCCGACATGATTTTTTGAAAGAAAAATTAGCTTGCATGTGACAACCTTTCGTCCCAGCTCAACAAAGAAAGAAAAGGTTTTTGGACCAAATAACATCATCATAGACCTACTCAAAAAGTCAGGTAAGATCATCACTAGAAAACTAGCCATTCTTTTCAACGTATGCCCGAAACAAAGTAAAGTCCCAGAAGATTGGAACAATGCAATCATAATGCAGATACATAAAACAGAAAAACCGAAAGACCTCAATAACTACTAATCAATGAGCTTACTCAACTGCATCTACAAACTTTTCACGATAATCATCACTAAACGAATCACCGAAACGATAGACGAAAACCAACCACGGGAGCAAGCTGGCTGTAGGAGAGGCTACTCGACCAGGAACCATCTCCATTCGATAAATCGACTGAGAGAGAAAACAGCAGAATATAAAATGCCTTGCAAATAAGCAACCACAGATTTGCAGACGACTTTTTGCAGAGAACATTCACGACTTCTAACTAAAGCTAGATAAAGTGAATGAACAAAGCAAGAAAGTTGGCCTTTACATGAACTTCAACAGAATAAAAGTCATGTATAACAATCACGTCGAAAATAAATACACAATCAAAATCGAAAACATATAACTGGAGAAAGTAGACCACAACATCTACCAAGGACAATGAATTTCCATGAAATTCTTTAGAAGAAATCAAGCAAAAAATCAATGTAGGATGGCATGCCTTCGACAGAGCACGCTCAACCTTCAAAAATAAGAAAATCACTTGAGTTCTAAAAAGGAGATTATATAACTAATGCATCCCCCCGATAGTTACCTATGGAGCTGAAAGATGGAAGCTAACCACGAGACTGACCACTGAGAACCATGCAACGTGCACATGAAAGAATCTTGGAGATCACATGGAGAGATCACAAGACAGCACAAAATATTTAAGGAGGAAAACAGGATTTCGAGACATCATAGAATCCATTAAAAAACTCAAATGGCCATGGGCTGATCTTGTTGCAAAGATGATAGGCAACCGAAGGACATCACGACTCACAACATGGAACCCCAGGGATCACATGCGAAACCGAGGCCGACAAAATACAAGATGAAGACACGAAGTAGACAAGTGTAGACCCTGCAACGCCCATGATATAGGGATTAGTTGAATCATTGGGAAGGTCGATTTACGACTGGTGATGATGGCAGTAAAGCGTCCCAACGGAGTTTGACTGGCTGATGACAAGGCCCCTAATAAGGGGCTCTAGACCATTGGTAGATAGGGGTGATAGCAGTGAAAGTAAAGACTGTCCCCGAGTGACTGAACAGATATCCCGCGAGGAATGTCTTTGTGCTTAGTCTTTTGACCCTGGCAGTGAACTGGATTGTAATTCAAGGCCATACATAAATAGGTGGTATCTGGGGTGAGAGACAATTAACATGCACAACAGAAAAACATGTGAGAAAAGTCTGTTCTAAAATTTCGATAAAAAAGACGAGCTTTCAGGTGAACCAGAAAATCAACTACGTTGAAAATATCAAGGAAAAAGAGAACTGAGGAGTTGAACCGAAGTTCTCCAGTAAAATGAGTACATTTTTATATTGTAATGGGGGTGAAAGATTAAGCACAATGCTCGATATGTCTGCATACCATTGCTCTGAATGGCCTACGGAAACCAACCCCAGGACACATGCCTGATCGAAGCGTATGGATATCCCAGGATGTCCAGTCGGTTTCCTTGCTGATGAAGTCCTGAGGAAAGCAGATGAGAGCAAAACAACAAACTGTATCAAACAGAAAATTTGAATATTAATCGCGACGTTATTTCAGCGATGTGTGCAATACAGCTTGTTCAATAATAATAGGGGAGAAACCTTTTCCTAAGGATATTCCAATTTACTCCTGAAGAAGGACGTAGAATGAATCGACCGAAACGCTGTGCCAAAACCAAGGATGGGAAGTAGAGATTAGATCGTTCGAACAAATGTTGGTGTTTTAATAACCCTTCTGAAAGTTATTGACAATACTGCACGTTTCTAATTATCGCTACGCACAAAAGACATGTTTAATCACTGTTGCCAGGTTTATTCGTGTGTAATAACATCCATCTATCTAATTGTCCATAGAAGAAACTTGAAATTTTACACACGTTCGATGAAGATAGGGTAAATGGGTTATAATGGGGTATCAATTTACACTGTAAGTTTATCCTAAACTGATCCTCTGTGTACAACTGCATTCACACTATTTTTTTGTGATCACTGCCCAACAATATGAGAGAAGTGACTCATTTGTTGATCACACTTTTTTCCAATTTTTAACTGATGATCCCCGGCCGAGAGTCTATTTCTCTTGATGTACTCTCCAGTAGAATTTTAATAAAATTTTATAAAGGTCTATCTCAACACATGCCTTGTAAAACAGTTATTCATTTTACTTAATGAATCGAACACAAAACAAAATCCCACTGTGTCGGTCAGTCTGTTGGCTGCTGCTGCCTTACGCAGAATCAGCAGGTAAGTGGATCTTTATGAGCGGCAGCACAATAGTGTGACCCAGTGAAGTCTTTCGGGTTTCCTGTTTTATGTAACATCATAATGATTGCATTGTTCCAATCTTCTGGGACTTTACCTTGTTTCTGGGCATAGTTGAACAGTATGGCTAGTTTCCTAAAGATGATTTCACTAGATTTTCGGAGTAGGTCTATGGTGTCTCAGACTTTTTCAAATATGCAAACACGTATTTCAAGCCATAACCGTGACCAGTACGAGCTATATGTATGTCCTGTATTGTTGCCAAATATGAACTGATCTTCAGTCTTTAGTTTTTACCTGGGGTTTACAGAGGTATGTTCACTCTGAGAGCTTTGTAATTGGTTATGCATCCTTTTGGAGGACAAATTGGATTTCCTTGTTCTTGAATGATGAGAAAGCTTATCAACCAAGCGTGAATCTTTGCCTAATTTAACAAAATAATACAGTAACACTTCGGTTAACGCTCTAGATACGCTTCTAAGAGCTCAGACGAGAACGAAAAAAAAAACGAACAAACAGGGTCAATATAAGAAAGAATGAATGGAAATTGTGCAAGCAGCCATATTAAAAAATATATGATGTTATTGTTCCTCACGAAGATGGAATGGATGAGTGCTGTTTAACTCATTTGGTATCTACTTTCTGGAACTGGTGAAATAATACTAGGTGTTGATATATATCACTATATGATGAACCATTGTTTATATATATGCCTATGTGAATATATTCGTCTTCATAGATGGGGCACGTTAACCAAACTGTAGAGTAGTTGAAAAGAGTGGAATAATTCTGAAAGAGTGATTACTATTTGCCAGGGCGTGGCTGAGCCCGGATAAACAAAATCAACACCCTGCCCTGCTAATTTCTGTCTGGGGCCCCCCATATCGCATGTTGGACATGCTAGATAGGGGAGGGAGCACAGGGACTGATCCGTTTTCGTTCCAAGAGATAAATGAAGTCACTGAACTTGAACGTCAAGAGTTGGGAGTACATTGCGAGTGACCTCACACGGTGGAGGCAGGAAAATGCTTGATACTGACTTCTAATTATAGTTCTGGCCAGAAAGCATCTAACCCGATTGTGAATGGCTATAAAATGTCTACCCCGATTGTAAATTGTAAAGTGCCAAACACTCGCCCACAAAGTTTTAAAAACGGCTTATAACTTTTGATCATCCCCCTTTCCCCAATGTTTTCATTGATCATCCCCAACACTGCATACTGCCAAAAGACGTTGGGCACGTGACGATTTCTATTGCTTGTTTAACAAAACCTGGTGTATTTTGACGTTCAAAAGTTATCCATGCAATGGCAATGACTGAAATTCCTTTCATTAGCTTGGGCTTCGGAGGGTCTGCAACCAGTGCATACTCTCGATAGTCACCCATGGAGCTGAAACATGGAACCTAACCAAAAGATTGACCCCCAGAAAACAATGCAACGTGCTCTCAGCATCACATGGAGAGATCTCAAGACAGAATAGTATATTCGTGAGAAAAAAGGATTAGAAATATCATAAAATCTTTAGAAAACTCAAATGGCAACGGGTTTGTCACGTTGCAAGAATTTCAGACAATAGATCCCCAGAGATCATATATGAAATTGTGAACGACGAAAAATAAGATGGTGTGACGATTTGGGCTAGTTCATGAGGTATTGGCACCGCGACGCCTTCGATTGAGAGGTGTGGCTAATCTTGGGGAAGGTCGATGTCCTTCGACAGAGGCTAAAAGGTTGGCGATGAAGGTCTTATAAGGGCGTATCTGCAATCAGATGTAAGTTGGTCGGACGTAAGTCGACGTACACCTGTACTTTTAATAAATTGACATTTTCATGTAAACATTAAAAACTTTTTTCTAAAGCTTTGTTAAAGTAAAAGAAATGGTTAATGGGTGGGA
>OY735223.1:3937957-3997957 GCA_963457665.1 Thysanoteuthis rhombus
TGTGATTAAATGGAGATAACAACGAGAAAAATAGTCTGATTATATCATACACAATGATATTATGTATATGGTTTTGAGAATGGTCATTAATGAATATTAAGGATTCTGTACTTGATTTATATATTAAACTCTATGATATTATATATATAGTACATCATACACGTAATACTTTGGATAAATATTAATATGGATTATGGTTGATCCGACAATATGTGAAATAAATGACAATATTGGAAGCTTTGTTTGAAAGTTATTGAAATTTCTTTCTTGACGTTTTGCCCCTTTCCTGGACGGAGGAAGTCTTATGTAAGTGTATAAAATGGACATGTATGTATATGAGTAAGTATTATATCGACATAAACACGCTGATATAATGTGAATATCATACAAATATATATATATATATATATATATATATATATATATATATATATATATGTATATATATATATATATATATATATATATATATATATATATATATATACATGTGTGTGTGTGTGTGATTATCTACCTGTCCTAGTTTGTTTGTATCTATGTATCTTTTTCATGTGTATGTATATAAATGTATATATGTATATAGAAGCTCGAGTAATATGGTATTAGTCGATCTCATTTTCCAAAAAATTAATTAAACTTTCCCCGCTTATCCAAAACCAGACTAATGACAAGTCTTCCCTTTGTTTATGTTAATACGAGTTACGAACTAGGTCTGCACACTGTTATAATCTTTCAACAATGCCGCCGACATTCGTATATACACCTGATATAGGTAAGAAAAAAACACTACCTTTCAAAAATAATATACAATTAATCTAGCCATGATTGAAATTCCACTTCAGTCGTCTCCCTAACTTTTTTTTTCTAAAAACAAAACTCCAATGTTGTCATTCATTTCTCGTGTAATACTTTACATAATGTACTCTCCTGGGCAACAATAAGAATTAACCAATCACTTCCCATCATATAAAAGATCTCAACACAATTGAGAATATATTAAGGCCAAAAGTTGGAGGGACATTTAGGAACACTGAGTAGCACTAAGGGGCAGTCTGAGATGAATGGAACATCATTGAGGCAGTGCAGTGCAAACAGCTAGCGGACATCTTCACCCCATGGCTCAGTTTTTTGGAGGAAAACAAGGGAAAACTTATACGATTCTAAAACATACCCAGGACACAAACACTGCCTGCATTATTGTTTAACATTGTCGACTATTTCACCTATAATTGTTAGAATAAGCGAGTAAATTCCCCCGAAAAATGATACAAGAAAAAAATTTTTTTCAAGGCCTGGGAACGTTGATAGTACAATAATACAAGTTATTTAACATGACAAAGTCACTTTATTCTTTTCAACAACGTTTAAGGTGGAGGGGCAAGGTCAGGAAAGAGCCTTACAAAAGCGCAGACTAAGGACCCGGATTGTAGATGATCAGTTGCAAGGTGTAAATAGTATAAGAAGCAGCAGCAGCAGCAGCAGCAGTGGTAGCCTTTTAGCGCTGGTCGTTGGGCATAGACCTCCCCAAAGATTCCCTAGACCTTTCTCAAATGGGTATCGCGTAGCCAATTCTTTCTAAATTTGACTACTTTGTAACATCATTTTACTTTCTGTCGGCAACAGTTTTGCATATGATCTCTTGGGATCCACGTTGTGAGTCGTGATGCCAAGTGGTTGTTTGCCATTCTTGCAACATAGCCAGCCCATTGCTATTCCAGTTTTCTAACAGATCCTTAGATATCTCTGACTTTTTTCTTTCTAATCTACTGCGCTGTCTAGTGATTTTTCCATGTAATATTGAGCATGATTCTCTTTTGTGTACGTTGCATGGTTCTCAGTTTGCGGTGCAGTCTCATGGTTAGATTCCAGGTTTCAGCTCCATAGGGGACTATCGGAAGAATGCATTAATTGTTAACCCTTCTTCTACAATAATTTGCCTATTTTTCAAAATTGTTAAAATTAATTTTCCTTTGTTCCATTTGCATTTGAAAATTCCAACTCAGACACGTGATAGGCGCCCTCTAGCACTTGGCGGTCAAGGTGGCCTTATAGGTGTCCATGGCCGATCCTGCATCCTATTTTCTCTCGAATAAAGATTGTTTTTAGTCCTTCCTCGTGAGATTTTTTCCATGTCTCATTCACACGAAATGTTTTGTGCGATTTTTTTTCCACGCTTTTTGACCGGCCATGTGATCTGTTTGTACACAACCATGTGCCTCTCAGCCGTGATTGAGTTTAATTTAATTTCATATTCTAAAAGAGAATGTATACTTTTAATCAATAAACTCTTGAAGAGTTAACCCTTTATTGTAGAGAAGTGAAAAATACGACCGTAAATAGTTGCTCAATCTTCATCTAAGGTCCTGGGGAGGACCCAAATAAAGGATTAAAGAATCGCACACACACACACACACACACACACATATATATATATATATATATATATATATATATATATATATATATATTCTGATGACCCAAGACATAATAGCCATCTGACTGAAGTTGCTACTTGATGTGCCAGTAAAACAGCACTTATCAAATCATGTATAAACTCTTCAAAACCTCTAAAGATTTTTTTGCTGGGATCTCGTATCAGGATATTAATTGCTGATTCTTTGAATATATATGTGATGGATGTTCTACAGAGTTAACTTATTGGTCAAATACATCCAATAGGCGCTCAATGGGATTAAGATCTGGGGAGTTTGGTGGCCAGGGTGACTCAGTAAAGTCTTCTCTATGTTGCTGAAATCATTTCCTAACAACTCACTTATATATATATATATATATATATATATATATATATATATATATATATATATATATATATATATATATATATATATATATATAATGTGTACTTTAGAGAGTGAGACAGAGTCGGGAGTGAAATGTTTGGTGGTAAGGTTTATTAATCCTTATAAGTCAATAGTCCATACATGTTTCGGGATTCTTCCCATCATCAGTGGTGTGTGTTGTGTGAGTGTGTAATAAAATGTACCATGTGGAACCAGAGTCCACTGCCATATATATATATATATATATATATATATATATATATATATATATATATATATATATATATATATATATATATATATATATATATTGCTTTTTTTTCATTACTCTGGATTGGGGGAAGTTTTGTTCTGATGTATGTAACTTGGGTCTCTAGATAAGTGGATGTCCTTTTTAACAGATACGGTTTTTTGATGAAGGTCCTGGTGTTCAACAAGAAAAGCCTAAATCGTGCAATGGCGCCTTAATTCCCTTCAGTATATACCCTGTGGGACCTCACACGGTTATCCAAGCATCCCTTTCATTGTGCAGAACAGTTCACAAAGTCCTCCTTCGCGATTGCCTTCAGCTGCCTGGCCGTGTTCCCTCTAATCTCCTCAAGGGTCTGAAATTTCCCATCTCCCTTTTCACAGCAAGGAGCCAGAAGTTGCATTGTGAATGTTACAATACCATAGCACACAAACGCACTTAATGGCATCTCACTGCCGACTGAGGAACCTCCAAGGGAGAGTTTCATGAATGCACGCTAACGTTCCATGTAGCCAAGTTACAACAAGGCATCTTTACCGGCCCACTAGATATTGATATGGTTTGGTATTTCGTTTCTAATTAGCTAGTTAGCTATCTGAGCCTATGTATTTATATATCCATCTATTTCAATCTGCTCGTATCTATCTATCTATCTATCTATCTATCTATCTATCTATCTATCTCATATCTATCAAGCTCAGGCTATTCGGATCTACTTATTGATCTATCTATCTCAGGCTCTTCATACCTATCTACCCAGCTATCTCTGGTTGTCCATACCTATCTATCTCAGACTGTCCTTAACTATCTATCTCAGTCTGTTCATATCTATCTATCAAATTCCTTATATCTCTTTATTTATTCGTTCCTTGAGTGGCAAAAACACACAAAAGTGCACACATACTACACACGCTCCTCCTTCCTCTCTCTGTGGTTCGATACCACTTAGAGATCATGTTGTCCTCTCTGTCGACCTCTGTGGGAATATGATAGAGTTCTAAATGATTTATTACTATATTCGAAGAGAAGACAAAAAGCATTAATCTGATTCTAAAACCGTAAGAATTGAGTTATGTTTTGATCATTGTTTCCAATTTTTTCCCAGGGGGCTTCTACCCTTTCTCACGAATTTCGTTCACCCCTGACCAGACTCGTCGCAGGAGAGGGACTCATTAAATGATCTTTTGACACGTACTCTTACTATGGAGACAATACAACGTATTATTCTGTATATAATTAAATTTGTCACGTGACCCTTTCTCAAGTGATTATTCAATTCAACTTTTTGATCATCATGAAATATTGACGGATAAATATGGTGATAAGACTTCAAGAAGTGAAACATCTTTTTTTAGTTTACATAAGATGAATTGAAGTTAATTTTCTTATCGATGACTAGAATATTCCTGTATCATATCCGGCAGAGTGTGATAATCTAAAGACAATTTATTAAGAACTTATTGCTCTGCACCAACATTACTCGGTATCAAATCGAGTGGCCCTAGATCATGTAGATGAATAAAGAAATGAGGGTCCTGCTGGGTTAGAGGCTGCCCCCCTATCGGAAGTAGTCTTTTTACATAGTCTGTGGAT
This sequence comes from Thysanoteuthis rhombus, assembly GCA_963457665.1. Taxonomy (NCBI): domain Eukaryota; kingdom Metazoa; phylum Mollusca; class Cephalopoda; order Oegopsida; family Thysanoteuthidae; genus Thysanoteuthis; species Thysanoteuthis major. The sequence continues at coordinate 3,942,602 of OY735223.1, forward strand.
TTACCAACTGAAAAATATGTGTAGGTGCACATGGTAGTCTCCTATATTCAATTTATCATTATTCAATAATTTACATGGGAAAACTTTGAGAGTTCCCAGACCTCCAAACTGATTTCTTCCAGTTTTATGCTCAACGTAACACTTGTACGAACGAACTCTTAGACTTTCCTAGTGCCTTAGGAAACTTATTACTGGCGGATACACAAAATTAATCAAGATAAAGTACAGATGCTCACAGACACAGTTCGTTGCTACGGCACTTCAAGTAAAGTTAAGCCAACTTTCATAAAGCGGGATATATGGACAAAGGACTCCCCTATTTCTTTCCATTGCACTAACCTCTGCCGTCTCTTGTCGGCAAACCTCTCTATCCCATCTGTCTTGTGTCTGGTCTTTTCCCAACTTCGTTTACTGTCCGATGGGCACCAATCAGTCAGCCTTTTGCTCCACCTCTTGTCATCTCTTGTTGCTAGGTGCCCAGCCCATCTCCATCTTCGTTGCTTAATCATTTGTATATTATCCTTCCTTCAAGTCCTCCTCCTGATACAGATGATCTTTTTCCATCTCCATCCATCCTAGTATTGATCCTTCCATGGATCTAGCTGTATGATCCTCGTTTGTTCACCGTTCGTTCCGTGCACCCGTAAGACGTAGCTGGTACCCTGATTTCCAGCCGATCGTTATGTATCGTTTTATACCACTTTCATGGCCTTCCTCTAATTTCATCACCTGGCCTAGGTAAATGTATTCGTCAACCTCTTCTAGAAGCACCCCCTACCCTTATGATCTTCACACATGTTCCATAAATAAGATCCATGTATGAAAATATTTTTTTGTTTGTCTCTTTGTTTGAGCTCATGCACCTGATATAACCTGATTTCAATAGTAGACACCGTGATCTGATACATTCATGTCCAAGGAATGATAAATGGACGATTCATAATATAACGATATGGTTGATAAACATTCCTATCGTGGTATAACAAAGGAGAGAACGTCGAAGAAACTCAATATGTCTGACCACACATTAAAACAACTTGAGTCTAAGTGAGACTTTAAAATTTTCTTTGATTCGGCGAACGTACTACTTAATCTAAATTATTTGAAGAAAAAAAAGAATGAAATAGAACGTTCACCGTATGGATAAACGTCTATTTGAATATATCATTACAAAGGATGTCATTATTAAAAAGAAAACTTAAAATTGGGATGCTTGGACTATTAAAAATAAATCATCTAATGAAATAGCTTTAGGCTCCTTAGTTTTGTTCAGTAATCGTTTCTGATGTATTATTCTTGTTTCGTCACGATCGAACGTAGTTTGGTGGATATTGTATGAACAAATAGCTCACAAATTTTTCACCAAGCGCTTTCGGCTGTTCCAAACCATTTTCAAGATCAAGGTAATTAGGATGCAGGTGAAAACGTAATAATTGGAGTGAATGGGGGTGTAGAACTCATAATAATTTGAAGTAGATATTTGTTGTTTTGAAGTTTGAATTTCAAATTTTAATTTTACGATGTCTTCTTCTTCTTCCTCTTTTTTTTTCTACTTCTTCTTCTTTTTTTTCTTCTTCTTCTTCTTCTTCTTTTTCTTTTTCTTCTTCTTATTCTTTTTCTTCTTCTTCTTTTCTTCTTCTTCTTCTTCTTCTTCTTCTTCTTCTTCTTCTCGTTTTGTAAAAATACAACAATGGTCCTGTTATTCCTACCTCCACTTGATTAAAAATGTCTAGTAAGCTGTTCGGGGCAGTTTGTCTCCTGGTTGCATAACCTGAAACTGCGGGTTTGTCGGGTAAAGAGTTTGATAACTTGTCAAGTTTTTGTTTGAATGAGTTTGTATTGACTCTAGTTATGTTTTTGATATACGACGGTTAACTGTTGAGAAGTTTAGAACCATTGTCTTTCATATTCGTCGTTTTGTAAGTATATCTTCGTTTGTTCTTTGAGGCGGTACCACACAATCTCTACCACGCCAATCACTCAGTCTGGTCTTGGTAAAATTTGAAGCCATGTATTCTAGAATTTTCTGATGTAGAGTATGGAGTACCTGTCTTGGTTGAATAGAATAAAGGTTCATGTTCTTAAGCCTCTCCCAATGGTCGAGATTTTTTCCACTTCCGTAGTGTATGAAGTGAAAGTTCTCAGTATTCCTTCAAGTTAATTTGTCCGTGGAATTGGGAACTCAACAACTGGGAACAATGGTCCAGCTAAGGTAAAATCAGTGCTTTTTATAGCGTAAGCATGGGAATCGCAGATCTACTTTGAAAAGCTCTGAGAATCCATCTCATAAGTCTTCTGAACTTTTCAGCCGTTTTAACAAGATCTTCAAAGAATGCCGGTGTGTTAATATGACGTTACACATCTCTGCGTAGAAAACATTGATTCGTTGCAACTATATTCGAAATGATACGTCGACGGTATCCATCATTACAGTTTTGCCCCCAATTATCACGTTCTTTCCGTTATCATAAATGTGTCGGATTGAAGAATAGCCGAAAGCTTTCGGTCAGAAAAATATGAACCGTTCTTTTATTCGCTATTCACCGACTTTATAAGAAAATAAGAACGATCAGCGAAAAACTTCAGGAAATCCTTGCCCGTATCTTTTGAAAGGACTTGTATCAATGAAAAATTGCTGCCTAAATATCCATTATTCATGATCCCTCCACGCATACGCACGCAGGTGCACACAGGAGCATACCTATATGTTTTATATAGATGCCAATGTCACTTTTTTTCTTGGTTGGTTGGTTGGTTTTTCGTAAATGGTCGCGCTAAAGCAAACAGACATATACAATGAAGAGGTTGCTGACGTGATTCTAACGTCCGACCTGGCCAGAGTTCTTCTACTAGATCATTTGGTGTAATTATACTATGATATTTCAATAAGACGGCTGTCACTTTCGATAACTTATAATTGATTTCCTTATTACTGGAATATTAATTTCATATGGGAAAAATAGAAATAAATTCAATGAATTATGAAAATGGAAATACTCTCTTTCTGTTTCAGTGTTCTGGACGTTTTTTTTTTTTGTTTTTGTTTTTTTTTTTTAAATCTCCTTGAAATTCTAAAACTTAAAAATTCCTAAAAGTCTCATAAATGTTGGTATCCACTTTTATATTAGTGGATGTTTTTTTTGGCTGTACAATTCACGGCTGTTTAGGCCACTTTCAACATCCTGATTTTTATTTTGAATAAATTCCGGAAAACCATAATTTATTCCTGTTTGTTCTGAGAAAAAAGGAAATGAAGTGTGTATGTGTGTGTCATAAAAATATGGTTTGGGGAAATTTATCCATGAATATGAAGCTACCAGAACTTAATTTAGCATACAACACATAGGATCTCATTGAATCATTGGCTGAAAAGACTGCCAACAACATCCTGATTCCTAAACCGTGATTCAATGAAATAACATCTAAATCTTTAATAATCATACAAACAAATTACCTCTCTGACGCATCTCATTGGTTAATCTACTTTCTTATTATAACATAACAATGAAGATTGCGTCATAAAAACTCTTAAGACATTGTTTGATCATATATTAAAACAGCTTGAGTTGAGTTGGGACTTGAGAAAAAACTTTGAATTAAGATACTTGAACTATCAAAAGATGAATTACACAATGAACCAGTTTTAGACTTGGTGCCAAGCCATAGATTAACAACCATGTCATTTTTATCAAATATATGCTTGTTTACAAATATACGATGAATGAGATATCCAGTTAGAAGGAAAAGCTCCAATCATCCCACTATATATATATAATTCATCCGTATATAATCGCAATTATTCTCTGATAATACATTAGTACATACATATGCACACACACACACACACACACACACACACACACACACATATATATATATATATATATATATATATAGTCTAGAAAGCTTAACAGTTTTAAACTCTAAACATTAGGAAACTTTTCAAATGAATTTTTTAGTTGTGTCACTTCAGTCACCCGTTTCCCAATATCTATCGATGTAATTTATGTAACCTTCCAAAGTATTTTCCCCTATACTTTGTTATTATAGTACAATATATGAATTGTCTCTTGTTGGGATCATCAGTTATGTATATGTGTGTGTGTGTGTGTGTAATTAAAAAATGAATATATGATTCGACTGAGTGATTATGAATTGCGCCATATAAAATCTCTTTGGAAAGATCTCCCGTTATTACTCGGTAAATGTAACATTTGGCCTAGCCAACGTAAATAGAATCAATATGATAAAATGCAATTTATAATTATATATATATATATATATATATATATATATACATATATATACATATATATACATATATATATATATATATATATATATATATATATATATATAAAAGAAGTTGGTAGGACTGATTTGCAGATTACCTCATAAGAAGACAGTGAAAAGGAAAGAGAAGAAGAAGAATATATATATATATATATATATATATATATATATATATATATATATATATATATATATTTGCTTCTGAATAGACAAGAAGAAACTTTTGAAAATCAGAACCCATAAACCAGAATATTTCAGAATTTGGTGAGCCAACTTCTTCAGAGGACTTCAGCCGCATCAGCGAATGTCACAGGCATTCTCGACATCTGATTATATGAGATTTCTGACTCTACACTGGGAAAATAAAGGAATCCGAATCGATGTCGAATACTTAAGCAACCTCAGATTTGCAGACGATATCGTCCTTTTTTGCTGAGAATCTTCATGACCCCCGGATGATGCTTGATATACTGAAGTAGATCAGTGCATCTACCGAGGACAAGAAATCTCCATGAAATCCTCAAGAGAAGAAATCAAACGAATAATTACACAAGGTTGGCAAGCTTTCGGCAGAGCAAGCTCAACCTTCAAGAACAAGATAATTCTGCTAGTGCTAAAAAGAAGGGTATACAACCTATGCATCCTCCTGATAGTCACCTATGGATCTATTTGTACTTTTGAATTATCTCTCTTGTTTTTTTTTAATATTTACTTTCATTCAGATTTAAGTTAGTGTACGATGTTGGGAGAGGTATATACATCAACAGATTGCTTCCCAGCTAAAATATATTAATTACTTTGTATTGTATGTCTCAACTGCAATAATACACCGTGGAATTTCCACAGATTTTATAAAGCGCTCATGTTTAATATTTCCTTCTTTTTTTCTAACCCTCAGAATGCTACATGCGACTTGACCATGGAGATGGAAAGCAGATGATTTCTCGATACTACTACAATGAAAAGACCAGTCGGTGCCGCAGATTCATATTCAATGGCCACAATGGTAACCAGAACAATTTCAAAAGTCTCAAAGAATGTATTCAAGTGTGCAATGGTTTGGCTCCCAAAGAAGACGACATCGCCCAAAACCTTGTATTGACTACCACAGTTTCTTTTAAAATCCCTATCGCGTCCAAGCAGGTAAAACAAGCCCGGAACAAGATTAAAGCCACCCTAAATAGGTTGCTCACAGACTGGACACGTTATTTTCGGATGATATTTTCTCGATAACCATCCAATACAGAATGAACCGAACAATATATATCATATTATATATATATCATAATTTGCAAGGTGTCAGTCTGTCTGTCACACTAGGGGACGCCACTTTGCAAAACTGCTTTCAAAGTGATATACCTTAAATTATTATTTTTTTTATAACAAATGATTTTGAAATTATTTAGCAGGTAATGCGTTAAATTATTTTAAATAAACATCCAATATATTTTATCTATTAAGCAAGGCTTTGTTCTCCTTTACACTACAATGGGTTTTTTTTCAGATATTACAGCAGTTTAAATGTCTATCTCTTGGTATACTGTTTGCAAAGCAAGGGGTATTTTACAACACACAGACATATATATATATATATATATATATATATATATATATATATATATATATTAGGTAAGCTATTTATTTAAGAAATAAGTATTATATGTTATGACACAGCCCTAAAAATAAAAAAATGAAGCTATATCTTTAAATTATAGCTCAAGGTGGTATATGTTTGATCAACACTGATGGGGAGCCTTGTTAATAAAACAGTTTTGTTTTAAATCCCCGAAACAATTTAATGGTGAACAAAAAATATCACGTATTACCATAATATCTGAGCCTGTGTAAAACATAAAATCACTGGAAAAATTTCATAAATCACATTGATATTGGGAAATAATTGACTGAAATGACATAAACTTTTGGATGTATATATTTAGTGTTTAAAGCTGTAATGCTCTCTCCCTATCAACCTATCTCTCTCTCTCTCTCTCTCTCTATATATATATATATATATATATGTATGTATATACTTAATAAAACTTCGTTATTTACACTTCGATTACTGAATTCATTTATGAGAAGTTTACTTTGTAGAAAAAAAAACAAAGGAAAAATTTTTCACCTAAGAAGATCCCTTAATCAATTTTATGACATCTCTGAAGATATCAAACCGAACAATTAACCCCATTCCGATATAATGTTTATATCAGATTTTTCTCCATTCGGTATTCTGACCCAAGTCCACTTTATGCAGTATAATGACAATAAAACGCAAAACCAACCAGTGTCCGTCTAAGATATTTAGTTGTTTCAAGTTTAATATAAAATGAATACAAGAATTTTAGTTAACAATCCCTCACGGTTACCTTTCAAATGACTGTGTGAACATACTGACACCGAAGACAGCTTAAGATATATATTTACAAATTTATCAGAAAAATTAAAATAAATTGAACTAAAATGAAATTGAATCTTCGAATCGGCCGCATTTGTTTCTGAATAGTTTATTACTCACGCAAATTTTGAAAACATCCTTAATACAACATAATACAAAATAATAGTGATATAATACAGCAAGTGGTGTGGAAAAACTATCCAAAATGAACATACAGGAACATATCATATGGAAATCTACTTTAAAGCAATTTTAAGCCTTTAATCATTTGTGGTGATATAATAACCATCATAATTCTCCTTAAAAGTTTTCACATCTTGCAATAGAACTGCATACGTTGTTGAAGTATTCCACACACCTATAAGTTTATTCCTTAAAAATCTTGAAATTCAATATACATCCGTTTACGTCAACAGTGTGTTCATAGCCTCCAAGTCCGTTGTAACTTCTTCTGGTAAAAAAAAAACACATTATGGTCGACTGATTGAAAACCATGAATAATTCTTTACATTCCTTTATTTTACATCTCTATTGAGCTACACAGACTCACCTATTTTCCACGGTTGTTAAAACTACCTCTTTTAAGCTGTCATCGTAACTCACATTCTGTAAATCAGGTAATAACTTGGTTGTGCGCCACTGAACTCACTGATGCTAAACGAAATATGTTTCCAAATGAATTGTCTCTTCAATCATCACATACTGTTGGACATACATTGTCCAATCTAATGATATATACTATACAATCACACACACACACACATACACACTCACACACATATATATATATATATATATATATATATATATATGTATATATATACATATATATATAGATAGATAGATAGATAGATGTGTGAGTGTGTTTGTGTTTGTGCGTGTATGTGTGTGTGCGTGTTCATCTTTCCATCAAACTTCACACATATCTCCCGAATTTCGTTATTCATTTCAATGATATTCAGTGGAAGGGTAGATAGACAATGAGGTGAGCAAGATTTAATCAAAATATTTTTTTGATCGAGTAATATTTTTCCATTTTTCCTCATGCATTTATACATACGTCCACACAATAACTCCAAAAGTTCACGATGAATTCCGATAAAATTTGTGGAAGAAATGATTGAATTTTCGGGCAGATCACAATTCCCCCGACGATAGCGTGAGCAGAGGTATGAGCTCTCAGGGTACTTTCCTTGTTTTGCTATATATGGCACTCAATACCCGGTCTGTAGATATCGAAATTTTCACTTGACATCAAGATATATATATATATATATATATATATATATATATATATATATATATATATATATTGTGTGTGTGTGTGTGTTTGTGTGTGTGTGTGTGTGTGTGTGTGTGCAGTTATGTTTTAACAAAATTTCAGTCAATCAATCGAAGCGAATCTGGAATCAGAAACATCGATATGGGTTTCTTCAGTTTTCGAGTTGGTTTGGCTATGTATGTGCCACGCGTACATTTACTCCTTATTATGTCTAGTTGGGTAGGAGGTCAATTTACAAAGTAATTTTATGCTAAATTTTTCCTTTAGTTTGCGCCTGGAAGGGTTTACGCTTGCTCTTTGTTGTTTTTTCTTTGTTTTTCTTTTAATTTGCACCTAATAATGATCACCGCCCAATAAAAGATGAGAGAAGTGACTTATTCATTTATCTTTTTCAAATTCTTTAATTGATCACCCCAACACTGCGTACTGTCAAAAGAACAACGTAACGGTTTCCACCAAGTGACAAACCAGACCAGTTTTTCATGTTGACGGATCCTTGCTTCACTATATACATATATATATATATATATATATATATATATATATATATATATTTCAATGACCTGTAAGGTTAATACATATGAAGTTCCTTAACCTCATCATCTCTCCATTTATACTATCCCTAACCTACCCACATAATACAACACCAAACCACTTCCCTTCTACCCTGACACCCTATGTCCTCTCCAAGACCTACTACTGCTGCCAACACCACAGACTTAATCACAGACTGAACTTGGTCTCGCACAAAAAGATGACCCCAGCGGATGGGATCCAAATTTTTGCTCACAAAGCAAAGCTCCTAATATTGGACTTATGTTCCGCAGTAAACTTATAACCATTAAATGGTACACACACAAATAGCACACACTACCGAAGATAGAAATTACTCCCGAAACATGTCTAGACTATCAATGAAAACATCTACGGATTAATTAACTTAGTTTCCATACACTTTCACTCGTGAGTCTGTCTCACTTCTTATAGTTCAAATCATATATATATATATATATATATATAACGTATGCAACGCCCCTTGTTTAGTCAACATCAAGACATTGAATGTATGATAACATCTTCAGCCTTGTAGCTTAATTACTTTCTTTAATGGAAAAATTCAAAATGGTGGTTTGCTTGGCATTCATATAAGAAAGAGTCCAGTAATAACGTGATCTGAATTCATACAAACTGCGACAAATGCTATTTTCCTTCTTTTGTATTTCTAAAGATATACTTGTTAACATACAAGAAGTCTAACAGATAATTCATATCGGCTGCCATCTGTCCTGGTGGCAATAATCTATCTTGAGAACTACATGAAATGTTCAACTGAAACTAACAAAATGGCCGTGTCTTGACAAAGGCAGGTATCTCTCATAGCTCATCTTACTCTCTAGCTTGCTAATAGATCGCTACACAGTTATCCTGTATCCCCCACAGTGTCATGACGTAGGTTGTTAGTTAACAATAAACTGGGTAAGTACATAATCTATTAATCTGTACTTACACCCTTCATTCATAAGTTTCAACCGCATGACTTGCCAGCTAACCACAACAGCTACGTGTCAGCAGCATTAAGATGCTTTGTTGGCAAAATTGTGAACGTGTGCCAACATTGTGTCCTGAAAACTCTTGGTTTGTTGGTGCGCGAAGAAGAAATCAGGTGAAGAATGACTCTAGGTTGGCAGGATTCATTCAACTTATCCAACATATCACTTCAAAAAATAATGGCTCCGCGACGCCCATGATAGAGGATTGTGGCGAATCTTGGGGAAGGTCTATGTCCAACGACGAACGTAAGAAGACTGATGATGATGATGATGATGATGATGATGATGATTATGTAGTATCATTGTAGGTTGGCAAGATTTATTCAACTTATCCAACATATCACTTCAAAAATTACTGGCACCGCGACGCCCATGATGGAGGATTGTGGCGAATCCTAGGGAAGGTCTATGTCCAACGACAAACGTTAGAAGACTGATGATGATGATGATGATGATGATGATGATGATGATGATGATGATGATGTATCACTCTGGGTTGGCAAGATTTATTCAACTCATCCTACAAATCACTCTGGGTTGGTAAGCTTTCGGTAGAACTAAAAAAATGATTTACAATCAATGTATTCTCCCCAAAATCACCAACGGAGCTGAAACATGGTAAGTCGCCAAAAGATTGACCCTCAAACTGGAAACCATGAATCATGTACAAGAAAGGTTCATACTCAACTTTGCATGAAGAGATCACAAAATAACAATTTATTAGAGAAAAAACAGGAATCCAAGATATATAATCCTTTATAAAATTCAAATGGCAATGTTTTAGTCATGTTGTGGGAATGTAGGACACCCCTTTGCATTAGGTCCTTTGTATTGAGCCCTGATGCTGGGCATCATGACTCACAACGTAGATCCTCAGAGATCATGTGCGAAACTGTGACTGGCAAAAAAATAAGACAGCGTGACGGACTAAACGAGAGAAAATATTGAGAAAATAGAGAAAATCTTAGCCCTGCGGCACCCAAGAGAGGTCCGTCGTATCTATGTCCAACAACAGATACTAAAAGGCTGCTACTGCGGCTGCTGCGGTTGATGATGATGATGATGATATGACACGAGGGGAAAGGCTGAATATACCCAAAGGGCGTGCAGCCCTCGACCCCTGATGAAAACGTGAATTATGTCCCTACGGTTGGTTTTTACTGTTTTAGTAATATCTTATAGAAATCATTCGTGTCTTGTCACGCTCTGTTTGCCAAAAAATTGTTTAAGGGCAAGAGAGGTTCAAAGGCATAATTATCTGGATGAGGACCCTCGACACAATATTAGACCTGCTGCAAGATAATCAAGATTGTACAGCTCAGTGACGTTTGTATGGAGGCAAGCATTTTAGCAGAATGTTCTGTGATCGGGGTCACACTTAGTCTAAAATGTTATAGAGCCGATATATTGTACACACTTGTGCTTTAAGATCTGCTACACCCAGTCTTCAAAGGCTTTCTCACATAGATTGAACGAAACTACACAAGTCCTTTAATATATCGAATAATTAAAGATTTAATGACTTCTTTGCTCTTGCTTTTCATTCATAACTAAGCAGAACCTTCTTGCTGATTGTGATCTGCTGGTCTGCCTGTGGGTTCATGCGATTTCTAGATTTTATCTCTTTTGATATATAAGAGAATTAAATCCAGATTCACACAAGTATGTCCCAAATTTCCAAACATGCCATTTTTTCTTGTTTAAATTTATGGCCCGAAACGTTGAAAAATATTTTTGTACCGAGTAAGCTACAAAATGGAATTCAACTATGAAAAGAAAGGGTAACATTGCACATTTATTGATTAAGTAAGAAAAATGCCAGATCTAGTCGAAAAATTGTTAATTTGGTAATCATAGAAAATTTGGTGACCGTGGCTTCTCAATGACAGACACATGGGCGGTGACCATAGCTGAGGCCGATATTAATTGTTAAGGTAAGTGTGAATACTACTGGACATGAATTAAGCAAACAACGTTATATAGACAACACATTTCCATCAGGTGTTCTTGCAGTGTTCTTTATGTAGTTTCGGATATAATCTGTTTTCTTGTATCGTGTTTAGTTTCAATGATGAGATAAAAAATGCATTTTAGCATATACCCCCTATAGAGCAACGTTGGGGGCCCCAAAGCTCAACGTTTTAAGCTTGTCCTTCTGCATAGTATATACTTCGTATGCCTCATACACAGTAATTTCGATTTTCTGTGTTGAAAAGTTCCGACTGATAAAGATCTTATTTTCATCCAACCTTCGTCTCAATCGCCTCACATACCGAGTGAATGAGAATGAAGTCCCTGTTATAAATTATACATCATTTTTGTAAACATCATTTATCATTTCTGGGAAATGAATTTTATTTTGATTCTTAAAGTCAATATTCTACCATTGTATGGTCCAAAGAAAAGCTAGTTTGACTACAATCGACCAATAAATAATGAGGTTATTACCAATTTTCAGTACGGAGTTTCTTTCCACCCAACCTACACAGTATAACTGAAATCAGAACGTGCCCTTAGTAAGGAAAAAAAATGAGTCGTGCTCGAGTGAAACAATGTCGGCATTCGTAATCTTCGTCGAAAAATGATCTAACAAAGTTATACTGCAACGTTGATGAGAAATAAAAGTTCATTTGCGTTGACCACCGTGATACGTCACGGCTTACTTCCAAGTAACACCAACGCAATTAACCTAAATCAATTTTTAACTACGACATAAGTCGGTCGCATTTCTAAGAAATTTCTTGTCCAGACCAGATTCAAATAGGTTACCGGCGTTTATAAGGAATCAAGTGAGCCACAGAGAGAGTGGTTGGAGAGGGATAGACAGAGTTCGCAACGAAAAAAGAAATATGAAAGAGGAGGATAATAAAAGAGGGTAAGCGTTGGTAAAGATAGAAAGATACGATAGAGAGAGTGGGCAGGGATATTTTTTCTTTTTTTACGTCACGCTTCGTCATATTCTTTTTTTGAATCAACTCTCGATCATTTATTTTGACGGGTATCAACTTATAAACTTTTTTCCATTGTTTTAAACCGACTGAAATACCCGTCCCAGGGAACTTCCGACCAGTTCCCGCAGGAGGCTTGAATGGACCCTCCCCCCTTTTTTTAGGAGGAGGGCATATCAATTCTCATATGTTACAACGCGTCATTTCGGTTCCTCGGAGTTCATATATATTCATAACCGAGTCAGCATTAGCACTAGATAGATAGATAGATAGATAGATAGATAGGTATATAGATAGATAGATAGATATAAAAGATCATTATTATCAGAGAGAGTGCGATTGCAAGGACTACATAAATCTTTTTTAATTCCAAGAGATTAATAGGCGAAAAAATTCTTCACAGACGGGTGGACGGACATTTGCTGAATCAGGATAAGATTGTAAATTCTTAGGTAAGCGTGAACGATGCCTAAAAAAGACTTATGAACCAATTTAGCATGAATCTACTGTGAAGACCCATTCACCCTCAAACACACCATAAACTTTTAGGACGAGCTTTTTAAAAGCTGACTCATTGAAAACCTGTCCCGAGGGCTCATTGATAAGCACAGATACTGTGGTGATCGGAGCCGTTTTTGAGGTTTGCAATCACGGATGGAAGGACGGTCATTTACTGAAATTTAGTAAGAAGATTGAACTCGTAAATTTTGATTACGAACAGACACCCAAGATACATTGAAATCTAAAAAGAAACTGAGGACGCTCACCGAGGGAAAGACGCAGTGGCTTCAAATGAACAAAGTCTGATGAATGCTGCTCTAGGCTGTTCCATACCACTACGGCTGAAGAATACAATTTCCGTGTAAATAGATATATCGCTTAAATCCAGTTCCGTAGGTAGGATATCGGCCTCCGGGTCCGAAGCGAAGGTTTCAATTCTGCCTCGCAGCACTGGATGGGATAGTGAAAAGTCTATAGCCACACTGAAGAGATGTAATACATCGAAACAGCTGTCTGTGGACGACACAATTATATATATATATATATATATATATATATATATATATATATATATATGATCAGTGCATTATTAAGTTGATTATGATTTATCTGGCAGTATCAGAGTGAAATGACAATTTCAGAGAACCATGTTCAGTACAAATTAAATTTCTTCAGTTTATTTCAACCTTTCGCCAGTATATTCTGACTTTTTCAAGAAAGTATAATTGAGATTCAGGAAACAGTGTGTTTATAGAGGGTCCATGTCTGGTGGTGGGCGGGAACTCCACAGAACACTATAACAGTTGACAGTCCCAACGCACACACAACATATAGAAACAAATTAAGCCATCATTTCGATTTACGACATACCTGCATCATAAAAAAGAACATAACAACTACAGGAGAAAATGCATCAAATCGGCAGGCATCTCCCAGTGTAACACCATTGACCAAAGACCGGCTCGCTCCAATATATATCCACAGTTAGCAAAAATTATTAGCGAACAATATAAATTACCGATATATATCTGCTCCAAGACTAATCGTTTCTTGAATAAACTCACTCACACACACACACCGATCCACACCTCATACATACCCCCTTTCCCTCTGAATTCACCCTCATGATCAACGTATCTCTTTATAAAAAGCACACAAACACCTGTTCTTAAACCCTGATGGCGACACCATTTCAGATTAAGAAAGTTAATTATTTCACCGCATTTTTTTCTATTTATCCCTTTTGATTCTTGACAACATTACTCCCCAGTATCAAATGAGAACTGACACTTTCCCCTAAAGACACTCGAACTCGGATATTCACCAATCATCTGAAGATCTATTTCCTGGTTCAGGGAGTCATCTGATACTTCCATCCTGACCACACATACAACTTTGCCCTGTCCCGATTTCTTTACACTAATCCCACCCACTGCAAGATATGGACCCTGTATAAACATACCATCTTTTTTTATCCCCATGATACTTTCTTGTAAAAGCCAGTGTGCACTGGTGGAACGTTAAAATAAACTTGAGAATTTTCGTTTGTACGAAACAAGTTACTCTGAAATTGTCATTTCACTCTTTCTCTCTCTGTCTCTGTCTCTGTCTGTCTCTGCCTCTGTCTCTCTGTCTCTGTGTCTCTCTCTCTCTCTCTCTCTCTCTATATATATATATATATATATATAATGGGTGTAGTTTCACGGGGTCTGAGCTGCTATTGTCCCCGGGAAGCTATTTTCATTGGTAATATCAAATGGCTGGATACTTTCCGGACATACCTCGTATCTATTCATGAATAGAGTTCTTGTTTATATCGCACATTAAGCTTCTCAAGCCTCGAGGTTCCCATCTTACGAAAAATTCAGATGCAATGTCCAGGTAAATGCTTGGGAAAAACGAGAAAATGAAGTTTTGGAGAAAATTACACAGGAGATCAAGTTTGACGTTTTGCCTTTTTCAGGTAAAAAAGAGACTATATCCCAAGTCGGACGTCCTCTCTGTTTCGACTGTAGTTTTTATGGGACAGACCCAGGATTCACTTAAAGATAAACGACCGCACTTTAATCTGCGATTAGTGGAACGAAGTTGTTATGTGCGTAACCCGAAGCTTAGCGGGATTTTCTTTCATGATTCGATTAGAATTTCCAGAATGGCTATCCGAGACGATTTGTAGTGGAAACGTAAACCATGGGGAAATCTCCTCGATTAACAAGTATTAACTGTGATTGCGAGTTCAAAGGAGAATTCTCCAGATTCTAAATGTTCCTAGATGATTTTTACTCTGTTTCAGATGTTTTCCAGTGAAGTAAACCAGTGATGTCAAGAGTGAAATTAATTTTGACCGTACTTTTTCTTCAATAAAACTTTTTTTTTACACACGACTCCAAATTTTAACGCTACTGCCGTTCAATTATTGGCACAGATGGTGAGTTCGAAAAAGAATTAAGTTGGTTCACACGCTTCTAGCACTCAACGAGAATTCACATGAGTTCAAGTGACGTGATAGCAATGTTTTCACGCCTTTAAAGACAGCGTGAGGACACTAGTCCGAGTAAATCAGTGTATAATACCTTTATTTTTATATCATATCGTGGGAGCACTAATGTCAAGTTTATGAAAGCACGTGACTTTGATATGGTGGTGAGGCTTGAGAATCAAGTCTCTCAGACACCTTTCCACTTGTCTGACAACTTTTTTCAAAGTTGCAGATTCAAGACCGGATGCTGCTAGATCAAATTCCATCTCAGCTTCTATTCAGACTGAAGATGATAACTGCAACTTTTGTGTAGTATGTATAATAAACAATATATATATATATATATATATATATATATATATATATATATATATATATATATATATATATTCTATATATATTCTAGAAAGCTTTACTGCTTTAATTACTAAACACTAAGAAAGTTTTTCAACAGACTCTTTATGTCACTCCAGTCACCCATTTCCAAGTATCTGTCAATGAAATGTATGTAATTTTCCTCTGCTTTTTTCCTTTGTCTTCTTTACACTTAGTTATTATTGTGCAATGTATAGATTGTCTCTTGTTGGGATCATCAGTTGTTTACCATGTAACCGTTTCAGGGATTTTAAAAACAAAACAGTTATATTAACAAGGCACCCCAGCAGTGTTGATCAAATACCACCTCTCTTCATTATATAGTTTTACCATAGATGTAGTTTGTCATTTTACATAAGAATTTATGCGTATTGTATATTGATATCATTTTATACTGACTATTTATTTTTTGAAACAAGGCTTTCAGCTCCTGGCAGTCTATTTTCTGTTGCTTTCTGTTTTAGTTGGTTTATTGAATGGAGATGGTCAATGGTTGGGTTGCTTTTTCTAAAGCCAGTTAAAGAGCTCAAAAACCATGAGCAAACTCTCAGAAGTAACCAGAAATCTCATTTTTTAAAAATGCAGGAACCTCAAGCCACCAACAACGATATTTAAAAAATAGAGGCAACAGAGCTGAGCAAAACCATCCAAAAGAAATGAAGGGAAGACAAAAGAAGATATAAGACAGCAGTCATTGAAAGCATTCTCGAAAAAGGAGGGGGCTTCTAAACCATAGGAAATTCTTTCAGAACAGGAAGAAAGCTAATTACAGGTGTGCCCGAAGCAAATAGAAAACTGACAAAGGATGGGGACCAAATTGTCAAACGTGCCCTGGAATTTTTCTAAGACCTCTATCCCACCAAACAAAGGATGCAGAAAAATGAACAGGAAACACATTCCGAGATTAATCGATTCTAGGATCTTTCAGAAGTTTATCTGCAGGGAAACGACTAAAGGAAGAATAGCACACCCTCCCCTAGACTCAATAACATCACCATCGACCAACCCCCAAAAGCTAGTAAGTCATTACTAGCCATCCTATTCAACTTATGCTTCAACGTCCCAGAAGATAGGGACACCGCTATCATAATACTGTCATAGAAAAAGGGGAACCGAAAAGACCTCAACAACTCCAGGCCAATAAGCCTACTCAACTGCATCCAGTAACTCTTCACCAAAGAGATCACCAACAGCATCACCAAAAAGCTTGATGAAATATAACCACGGAAAAAGCTGGCTTCAGAAAAAAGTTGAACGTTATCTGCTATCAAAAAAAAAGCATGAAAAATGGTTAAGATTCTGATAAGGGAAGAACAAATATTTTCAATATGATTTTAGGCTTTAGTTCCTTATCCTAATTTTAACAAAATAGGAGAGATATTAAGTTCTCGTTTGTTTTTGTTTTTTTGCTCTTTTTTTTTTTTTTTGGCCAATAATATCAGTTGATTTTTTTTCTATTTGCATGAATATTCTCTAAATCTGTATACTAGCCGCACATGGACTTTCAACGGACACCCTTTTCTTAAAGTGACGGATAGACCTCTAATGATACTCAAGGTTTGCTTCGCCTCACTCACTCGGATAAAAGCGGTTATCTTTACTTCCGCTAAGGTTTTAGCAGATTATCAGGTTAACGCTTTGCCCACCACAGACTGTTTCACACTAGCGCCAGTAGTCGGTTATTAGACATCACAATAATCTATCCATCCAATGAAGAATGTGACATTTTTTATCACCACCACCCACAACGGACCATCTTATCACTCTTGCTTGGTTTAGATTATTCATGTGCGCTATCATCTATAAGTACCGTATTCTACAACACAGAATACCCAAGGCCGTATGAGATGCACCACAATTTTCACAGGCGCATTCTTGAAAAAATGGCCAGTTTGGTGGGTTTTATGGTGGTCCATTTCCCACCAGCCCAACTAGATTGTTTTTACACTTCAAATAATCTATTCATACAATAAATGATGTGACCTTTTCTGTTGCTTTCTCTCTCTGTAATCTTGGACTCTTTCACGAAAACGTAAATCTTTGCTAATACAAATATCCCATGCAACCATTTGAATCAATGGACTCTTGCAAGTTCAGTAGTTTATTTTCTAAAAAAAAAGATCATCTCATTGATATTCAAATATATTCTTGAAATTTTTCTCAGGTGTTAACTATTCTATCTATCAATATTTTATGAACAAGGTATTTTTTTCTGCCCGTAACAATTGACTAAAAGTAATAATTTTGCTGATAAAATATCTTCCCAACCCAACATTCGAAACAGTCGGCTCTGTCACTTGAAGCAAGTTCAGTTACGTTCTAATAAAACTTTAGAATGAATTAATAAGATATGAAAATTTATTTACACTATTCACAGCGTTGAAATGGTGAGCTATTAAGTCTTAAAGTAATTAAGAGAATGTGAGGATGTATTTGTATATAATAATAATTCGTCTAACACAAGCATATATATATATGTGTGTGTGTGTGTGTGCACACGGGTGTGTAAGTGTATATGTGTGTTGAACAGAAAGCAAGTATTCAGTATTGCATTATAGTTACATTATAAAAAGAATCCCGCCTCATTTAATTCTAATTTAGGAGAATGATACACCTTTGATCCCTGATGTATATTGGCAGAAAGTAAGTTCCACTTTGGCATCATAGTTATATCGTAAACAAAATCCCTTTCAAACCAAACCGACCAAGTAGTCGATAGGCGGTTCTCTCACCGACTTAGTCAAACATATCTACGAAAATTTACATACAAAATCAAATTTACAATAATCATCTTCAGTCAGAGTAGACGTTTGGTAAAAAAAAAAAAGATAATTTTGATACATCAATAAAAAAAATCAAGGATATATACTTATATATATATATATATATATATATATATATATATATATATATATATATGTGTGTGTGTGTGTGTGTGTATATATATATTCATTTATTTTGTTGGTTTTTTTTTTAGAAAAAACTTTTATTTGTATAGCATGTTCAAGTGAAAGACTCTATTATTTCAAAAGTTGGGTTGGGAAATATTTCTATCAACAAAATTGTTACCTTTAGGGGTATTAGTCGATTGTTGCAGACAGCATGACAAAGAGCAAATTTACGCAGTTCACAATATCTATATTCAATGAAATGTACTTTTAATCCCAGACAGAGGTCGTTAGTGAATTATTTTATCTGTTTTCCTGTCACCGACGAAATCATTTATCTTAGAAAGTCATGCGATTCAGCAAAAGCGTGAAAGAACGAATATTCTTTTGATACATTCCTTACACCATACCAAGTTATGCTTTGTCAATATCAATTCGACGTGATTATTGTTTTGGCTTTTGGTACATGATTGAATTACGTCTAAATGAAAGTTTCCTGTTTCAAATCATGCAGCGTGAAAATAAAACAGCTGGTAAAAATGAAAAGAATTTTGACGTGCCCAAAATGAAGTGGATTTAAAAGAAAACAGATGATAAATTGGCCGCCATCTTATCTTCGGAAACTTCGAAAACATCATTGCAGAATAACTGACGAGAGTAATACGCATGAGGAGAGCCCTGTTGATTGGTTGAAATAAACGGATATCCCTAAGTAGGATAGTGTCTCTTTTGAATGTAACCACATTTACCCCAAGATATTTTCCTGGCTTTTACAATGGCGGTCAATGACGTCATCATAGAATGAAACTGCGTAGAAATGAGTGAGAGACGAGTGGGACGGTGGTTCTCAACCGGGGATACATTTCCCCAGGGCAGAATTTGAAAATCCAAGGTGGGGAATTTTATTCCATTTCAAGAAATGTGCAAATGAGCCTGGGTGTTTGTTTAAATTACCACGTCCCTGACCGACCGATTGTATTGATAAGAGTTGAGCGGGAAATAAGAGGGGAGTAATTAAAAAAAAATGGGATATTCCTATTGCCAGAGAGACCACTTCAGCTTTATTGACAGAGAAACACGATATAGGAATATTGAATGACGCTGAAATTTTCCATCAGCGTGGAATGGGATTGAAAATGTTGAGAACCACTGGATTAGGCGAAGTAATCTGAATTCGTGTTTTTTATCTGTCCTAATATGAACGTCTAATGTTTTTATTATTTCCTATGTTATCAGTCGTTGCTCTTTGTGTTCACTCTGCACTAATCCCCTTGCGATAAACCATACGCTTCTCCCAAGCTTTAGCCCTGTAGGGACAATTGAGCATAGGACAATAGAGCGTGAGAAAATAGAGTAAATCTCAAAGTACACATACACACAAACATATACACATATACGCGCATACACACATACACACACACACATAAACAACAAGCTATGTCATATTTTTCCGGAGAGAAAAATATTTTATGAAATTAGATATATGTATAATCATCATTATCATATATATATATATATATATATATATATATATATATATATATATATATATATATATATATATAATGAATATACATTTACATATATTCAAGGAGAACAAAGAAAACACTTTTGTAGATTACATAAATTGCATTGACGGATATTGAGAAATGGATGACTAAAGTGACTCAATAAATCTATTGAAAAAGTCTATTAATTTTCAGTTTTTAATGCTGGTAAGTTTTCTAGACTATACATATATATATATATATATATATATATATATATATATATATATATATATATCAAAAGTAGGAAAATATGGCTAAGTTGTAATTATATCATAACAATCATTATCAACATATTTGCATTTCACTAAGTTTCTGGTCAGAGACGTATCCAAATATCAAGCAACTTTCACGTTGTCTGCAATGTTTATCGTAAATCTAGTTAAATCTAAAAACGAAACGAAGGAAAGGGAAGGAAAAATAGAGACCAACTGAATCACCTTTCTCTTCCTTCAACCCAACGTCTCTGTGACATCAGACGATCAACCCAGTTATTTCTTATTCTGAAGGAATAAAAAATGAATAGACAGAGAATTTCATGAAAAAGCATGAAAACTACAAGCCACCAACAGCAACAATAGAAAAGATTGAAGCAACAGAACTGAGGAAAGCCATCTAAAAGAAACAAAGAGAAGGCAAAAGAAGATACGATACACGACAGCAGTTATTGAAAGCATTCTCAGAAAAGGTTGGGGCTTCAAAACTATTAGAAGATGTCTCAGTACAGGAGGAAAGCGAATAATTGATGTGCTCGGAGCAAATAGAGACCTGACAACTGATAGGGACCGAATTGTCGAAAGTACCCAGTCATTTTACAAAAACCTCTATTCAGCCAAACAAAGCACGCAGAAAAATAAACAGGAAACACATTACTCCACACGATGTGAAGCCAGACACCAAACAAAGGAAGGAAAAGCCCTAGAACCCGATCGCATCACCATTGACTTACTAATAAAAACACTTGAAAAAAACATTACTAAGAAACTAACCATTTTTTCTCACTCATACCTCTAATAAAGTAAAGCCCCAGAAGAGTTGAACATCGCAATCATAATGCTAATATATTAATAAACGAAACCCGAAGGACCTCAACAACCGGCCAAAAAGCAACTGCATCTGCAAACTCTTTACCAAAGTGATCACAAACCGAATCACCAAAACGCTTGATGAAAACCAACTGCAGGAACAAGCTGGCTTCAGTATAAGCTACTCAACCATCGACCATCTTCATTCAGGGAGCCAACTGAAAGAGAAAGTAGTGAAATAGAGAACACCACTTGCTGTAGCATTTGTTGACTATAAAAATGCCTTTGATTCTATAAAAATCCCCAAAGTCATTGATGGAATAGAGACTCTGGGCCTGTTCAACAAGTAAAAGGAGTGAGACAAGGTGATACCAGCTCAGCCGAACTGTTCACGGCCTTCCTTGAGATAATTTTCTGAAATCTAGACTAGGAAAACAAAACAATCTGAATAGACAGCAAATACTTAAGTAACCTCAGATTTGCTGATGACATCGTCTTTTTTGCTTTTTTTAACCTTCATGATCTCCAAATGATGCTGGATGAACTGAACGAAGAAAGCAAGAAGGTTGGTCTCCGTATAAACTTCCACAATTTGAAAGCCATGTACAAAAATCATGTTGAGGACAGAGACAAAACGATCAAAATAGAAAATGCAAAGCTGGAGAAAGTAAACCACGACATCTACCTAGCACAACAAATCTCCATGGGACCCTCAAAAAGAGAAGAAATCAAGCCAAGAATCACTTTAGGATGGCAAGCCTTCGGTAGAGTAAGTTCAATCTTCCAGAGCAAGAAAATCTGACCAATCCTGAAAAGAAAGGTCTACAATCGAGGCATCCTCCCGATAGTCACCTATGGATCTGAAACTAAGAACCTAACCGAGAGAATAACCTTCAAATTGAGAACCCTGCTACAAGAACATGAGAGAATCATGCTCAATCTCAAATGGAGAGATCACAAAAAACACAGTATATGAGAGAAAAAACAAGAGTCTGTGACATCATGGAAACCATAAGAAAACTCAAATAGCAATGAGCTGATCAAATTGCAAGAATGTCAAACAACCAGTGGAAATCACGATTCACAAAATGGATCTGCAGGAATCATATGCAGAATTATGGCCTTGAGAATGTAGATGTTATGAATAAACCTGTCAAAATAGGGCCCCAAATTGGCTGAAAGAATTTTTTTAAATAAAAACATTCTTAGAAAGGGTATAGAGGAGTACTGATGACGATTTTCAACTCAGTGGACAAAACGGTGTGGCTAAAGCACTGGCACCCATAAACTAACACATGCACTTACAAAAAAATGGAACTCTTTGCCACCTTTGATGGCTACGGTTGTTCAATGATTGTTCACTTATCTTGGGTTTGGTTTTGTCAGTAGCAATACGTGCCGTGAATGATTCAGGAAGTTCAAGAAAGGTGAACTTGACTTGGTGGACCAACTACGCAGCAGTAGACCAAAATAATTTGAAAAAATGATATCTTTCAATCTCTTGTGAATGATAACCTCACTTGATCAATGTTGGAATTGGCCAGAAACCCCGGAGTCGATCGCTTTACAGATGTAAGACGTTTGAAAAGTACGGGGGAAATTCTCGATTTATCAGAGTAAAACATTGGGTGGCGTCTCATTACCTGCATCTGCAATCTTGAAAGCGGACTTTTCAGACTGTTTTGAGAAGCAAAGTTTGGATAAATGTGTACGGCGCAAAAGGGGAGTGCTCTGACTAAGACGTTATTGCCCTAGGTTAGCTATTTTCATTCTTCATAATAAATGGCCTGATACTTTCCTGACAGATTTTGTTTATATATAGAGACGAAGGTTAGGGAAAATGGATTGTGTTCATTTCCGTCAGATGGTTCGAGAGACTGGTGTCTGTTGTTGTCAAACGTCAAATGGAAAAAATGTTGAAATTGGCGAATAACAAGGTTTGGAGAAGAGAAAGGGGTGATGCGCAGTTATTATTGTTATTGTTTTAGATTCTTATCTTTTGCGGAAAAGGAAAGATTTGTTTGCGTCAAAGTTCAAATTATTTGTGTTTGGGAAACAAAAATGAGGAAGGTTTTGTAGATATGTGTAGTTGTATCTAGTGACTCTTATTGAGAAAGACTATGTGTGTGTGTGTGTGTGTGTGTGTGTGTGAATGTTAGTGTGGTGATCTGTTATACATTCCAGTTATGCATATATGGTGAGAAAAAAACATTTTCCCATTTGACGTGTGAAAATGAGAGAAACAAGTCTCTCGAGACATGTAACGGAAATGAACACAATCCATATCTCCAAACTTTTGTTCTTCCATATTGCCTATCAAATTTATCATTATGTCGGATAAATCTCATCCATTTCCTAACCACGTACACACACACACACACACACACACACACACACACCAAGAGATATGCCAGGCAAATTTTAGAAGATGACAAATAAAGTTTTTTTCTTCATTTTAGTACTGTTGTGTACAACTTGTGAGTATGTGGATATATATATATATATATATATATATATATATATGTGTGTGTGTGTGTGTGTGTGTGTGTGTGTGTGTGTGCGTGTGTGTGTGTGTGTGTGTGTAAGTGAGTGAATGTGAGAGACAGACGGACAAATAGACAGAGGAAGAGATATATAGAGAGAGAGATACAGAGAGAGAGAGAGGGGGGACATAGATTCGACAATATGGCATGAAGAAAGTTGACAATTCGGAAAAGAAAAAGACTTGGGGCTGATTAGATTTCAAATTCTGAAGTCCAAATTTTGGACAACACGTTAGATAACATAACCAATAAATAATTTGAGATGTATTGATTGATGTGTCTTTTCTGAATTGTCAACTTTCTTCGTCTTAAACACACACACACACACACATATATATATATATATATATATATATATATATATATATATATATATATATATATATATGTATATATATGTATATATATTCAATGTGTGCAAAGAGCACCCGATACATTCGAAAAGGTTCTTTTTAACATCCTTGCACACATTTGAAATTGATAGAATTTTTAACAAAGATTTCTGATTTTTCATACATCTTTTAAATATTCAATCTTTTTTCTAATTTTCGTATTTAAGAAAGATCTTTTGTCCAAATCTCAGTAAATTTCGAAGCAGTATACTAGTGTTTTTGCAACGAATCGGTTACTTTTGAACTCACAGTAATGATATGAAAACAGTCTCTAAAGTAACATACCGACTTCTATTGAGACAGGTAAATATGTAAGAAAGTCATTCTGCAATTTAATATGCTTGTGTCTTGGATGTAAACCTGAATGAAAGGAAAATGTGAAAGCCCAAATGGAATGTCGGCAAAACCCGCGGAAAGGTTGTTGTCGCTAAATAGCTTTGGAAAGGAATCAGGAATGTGAAGGTATTGTTAGAATCTGTCAACTAAAAATGTCACCGAAACTGTCGAGATAGATTTCTTCAGTTTTCAAGTTGGTCTGGCTGACTGACTAGCTATGTATGAACGTATGTATTCATCATGCGTACAGGCCACTCAAATGAAGCTAGAGGGATGAAATTTTCAACATTTATTGCTTGTTAAGTTCAGAAAAAAACGCTTTAGTTTTCTTTTCAAATTCCACCCTCTAAATAGGTTATTGGGAGAGGGGATTCAATTAGCAACGTGAGTCTATGCTAAATTCCCCTCGGTTTGTGTCCAGCAGCAAATTCAGGTTTGTTTTGTGATCACTGCCCAACCAAAGGCGAGAAAAGTAACTTTCTCATTGATCACCAATTTTATCATTTTTTTTTTATTGAACACCCCCAACCGAGCATTCTGCCAAAAGACGTTGGTCACATGACATTTCTTATTGAGTGACTAAGCAGACTTGTTTTTCCCTTCTTCTGGCATCAGATGACAAATTTAAAAAGAAAAAAAAACTCGTGTTTCATACCCACCCGGCGAACCTCCACCCGACCAATTTCCACCCGACAAGCTGTTAGGTCACGTGATGCAAACAACAGGGTATAGCTTCTGCAGCATCAATCATCTGCCGAAAGAAAAACTTGTCCCTGCTTGAATTTAACAGAGTATTTATTCACACCCCATCCCCCCCATGGGGCTAATTTCGACACAGGGTCAGATTTAATGTGGGGCCACACGTGTATATTTGGGCAGGGTCGCCGAAAGGTGGGTATAAGGACGCGAAAGATTCTCGGGTAGAATCGTACAGTATCGAGACTTCTAAAATCGATGCAATATGTCCATTTATTAAAAAAAGAGGTCTGGTTAGTCACTGAACAGAAACTATCACGTGACCAACGTCTTTTACAGCATGCCATGTTTGGGATGATCAAATAGAAATTTGCTAAATTGGTGGGGGTCAATTTATAAATTACTCCTCTCGCCTTATGTTGGCACACTAAGAAAATCTGGATTTTAAAAAAAAGAAGCAGGCAGAAACTAGTGACCAATTTAAAATGAATAAATGAATTCATACCCCGTCCCGACTAAAAACCTGTATTGGGAGGATTTAGAATAACAGAAAACATTTTTTTCCTGGACATAATAAGGAGTGAATGCATAAATTTTTAGCCTTCTAGGTCTGTTGACACAGCCTGTACGCATGATACATACATACATACATACATACATAGCCAGCCAGCCAGCCAGCCAAGCCAGCTAAGCCAGCAACCCAGGGCTCTCTATGTTCACTTAGGACTGATGTCCTTTGGAAAGGCATGAACTCATCTCTTCGCCCTCAAGCTATTGGTAAAGTAGTTGGGTAGATTGGTGTCTCTAACATTAGGAAGTAAGCCAGTATAGGAGAAAGACAACTCTGATTCAAAACCAGTGCGTGGAGTCCACCAAAGGAGGTTTGATGCCCAATTTGACGTCCTTCTGGCAGCTCCTGCAGCCGGGCTGATTCTGGACGTATTACTCTCTGCTTTCCTCTGGATATCAGGAGGACCGAGAGGATTTCCATACATTTCACCTAGGCATGCTCCCTTGGAGGAACATTCCATTTCCTGTGGAGACAGAACGGTGATCATTCAAGCCCAGTAGGTGCAATGGAAGGATGCATCCCGGTGGGCATGATAAGTTTTTAAATATTTATCTTTCCATTTCTATTAATGATTCTCCTAATTTGAATTGATAGCAGTTGCTAGGTATTGATTAGATCAGTAACTCCCAACGAGGTTGTTATTTCCCCACCCCCTAAGAATGCTTGAAGACCGGGGCTTGGAGGCAAAGGGCGGTAGGGGGTGTTGTAAGACTAACTGATATACGAATGGACAAATTTGGTGCATCCAAAAGTTTCCACCGTTTTAGATTATCTGAAATTAATTAATGAATAAATAATAACAAATACTGTACATGTCCACACATGTAATCATCAGCAACGTGCAGATGTCTCCTGTCATGCTCAAGGGCGTAACTGATGTAGTGAAATATTATTTTATTCATGCAAATGACGTGATGAAACGGAATTGCATTAATTTTCGTAATATTACGTAATAAAAATGGTGAATTCAAAGAATAATAAGAAAACAGAAAAAAATTAATAAAAACAAAAACAAAAAATAATGGAAATCTGTTTGTCGTCAACAGAACGCTATCCCCCAAGCTCACTACAATGCAAATCTTGATTATCCACTTATGTAAAGCACAATGTGCATCAATATGTTTCATCTATGCTGGTACTTTTGATAGCATAGGTAAACTAATTAATAATGACTAGTACTGTACACACACACACGCACACACACACACACACACACATATATATATATATATATATATATATATATATATATATATATATAGATATAGTAATCATCAAAATATTTGCTTAGAGTTTCTATAAGCCCAATGGTTAGAAAGTTTTCGATTCCAATCTCGATAAAAAGGACTTTTGTCGTTGTCAGTGAAGTTTTAGACGTCAAAAGAAATATTGACCAGATAAGGTGGAACTGAATGATGACCCGATCGTACCAAGTCTGGTGAATATACTGCGTGGGGAAAAAATTCCCATCGCAATTCTATTATGGTTTTTTAGTCGACAAAGCAACGTACGTGCAAGCATTGTCATACAGCAGTAAGACATTCTAGCTTCATTGAATGGCCTTCGTTCTGTCTCTATAATGGGACACCCCACCTCCATGGGGCACATGCTTTAGCAAAGCATATGGAGATCTTTGAATACCTAGTCGTTTGAACCCTGCTCTCGCCATCGTTGGTGAAGTCCAGAGAAAAGCAGAACTTCACTGCCGGAAAGACATCAAATCACCTCAAGAAGGCTTCACTCCCTGGTTTAGAATCCGAGTTTTCCTCTTAAACTGGTGGTTAGAGATCCCAATTTGACCTGTCATTTTACCTATAGTTGGGGAAATTTTGTTGTATGAAGAGTTTTACACACACTTTGCTTCTACCAGGAGTAAAACCCACGACCTTCAGTGTGTTAGCATTCGAGCGAAAAAAGATTAATAACTACGGACCTAGCCGGTCGGAGAACAGGTTCGATAAGCCTACGCCTTAAAATACTCGCCTACGAGACCACTTACAGCATTCCGGTTTACCTATCCTCTTAGTGGCCTTTTATTCCATTGCAGCGCACAATCTTGGAAGGTGATGATTGTAACGCTCTGTCGTCTCAATGGAATTTCGTAGTATAGTGTACCTTTTATATCCCACCGAAAACAGAGTTGTATATTTTTTAAAGAGGCTTAGGTTTCGCTGTTGAGACATCAGGCTGTTCTATACCCCATTATTTTTCACGCTTCTGATTTCTATTGTGAGCCTACTTTTCATCTTCAATAAGAATGTATGTCTTGTGTTTAGTGAGAAGTGAAATACAGGTCGACAGAGCAACAGTCCGTTTCATTTTTTGCTTTGTCAATTCGGTCCGATGAACAAAAGATGATATAACGAACGCCCACACGAATATTCGCGCTGGAGGAAAATCCTTCATGGGAAAATGCCCACAGAGAAAAAACAAAAATTATATTTATGTCGACTTTTTTTATGTGGGGGCCTTTTCCGTATTGATTTCTTTCCACGTAAGCTTTTATTCTTGTGTGTTTTATCCCATGTGGGTTTTTACCCTGTGGGCTTTTTCCCGTGTGCGCTTTTCTGTGTAAGCTGTCTTCCGCGTTGGCTTTTTTCATCGTACTTTTTTGCGGGGAATTTTCGTTTGGATTTCTTCGTTGTGGGCATTTCTCTAGCCAAAATCAATTCATGTGGGCCGAATTTTTTGCTTTTCAAATTTTTCCCATACTTTGAAACGTCTTAAAGTTATTGAATGGTGAACACTAAGTTTTCCAGCCAATCCTAACGTTAACTGGGGTTTTAATGAGAAAGAGTGTGTGAGTAACCTCTTTTGATTTTTTGTGGTCAAATGCTGAGTGGATTGTCCTCAGAGTCAAATCCACTTATTTTGAACTTCACAAACCATTCACGACACATACTGCTTCCAACCGAATCAGCAACATAGGATCTATCAATCATTTTCGTCGCTTTTGCAGCTGTCTATCCGAACTTGAAAAGGAACAACGCTCAATGTCGCATATGTATCTTGTATGCTACTAATTATCTTTCTCTTTGCTTTCTCAACACAAGATAAACTAGCATCCCAAAGGAAATAATGAATAACTCTCACCCCTATGCTTCTTTTTTTATCTGGTAAATTGAGCTGTGATGCTGTTAAAATTACGTTATCTCGATAAGAATACGAGTACGTTCTGAACCATAGATTCTTGATATTTTTCTTAAAATCAGGTCTGGTTAGTCTCTCAATTGAAACTGTCACATGACCAATGTCTGTAGGCAGCATGACCGATTGAAAAGTTCTAAAAAGAGATCAATGAATAGGTTACTTCTCTCGCTTTTTGTGTTGGACAGATGATTACTAAAAGATTCAAGTTTTCAAAAAGCAAGTATGGACGCCACCGGGCGCGACACGAGTTTGTGACTTGGAAATGAAATATGCAGAATTAGAATGTGCAACTCAGGATGATTTGTAACATTTAAGGGTTTAAGGGATTTTATTCACTATATGACTATAATGACTGGTGAGTGACGACGCTTTGATGTTGCAATTATAAACATTTATTCTGACCGCACTTATTCCGGGAAAGAATTTTTTTTATTTACATGACTTCATATCCTGATGACACTACTTTTTGAATTTTTTTTTACATGTTAAACATTTTCCAGAACATATTTTTGGGAATGTAGGAATAGGGGTTTCTATTTATGATGTTTCTAAACTGCTGAACTAGACCTTACAAGGGGTCAAAATCCAGAGAGTACTTTTGAAAAAAAAAATTTTAAGAGTCAAAATCGTGAGGGTATTTTTTTCCCTTTGGAGGGGCAAAATCGAGGGGACCATTTTTCATTTTTTGGGGGCCCCAATCGGGAGACCTTTTTTATCATTTGTAGTGGTCAACTTGGAATTTTCGTTTTACTCCTAAAATCAAAAGGGATTTTCTATACGCTTAGGGGCCGATATCGAGATGTAACTTTTTTTCTCTCTCCAAGCAAATAACATGGAAAAGGACTTTTTCTCCACTTTTAGGGTTCGAAATCGAAACTGGGCTACTTTTTTTTTCTTTCAGGTACTAAAATTGGGGTTTAAAAAATTTCTCGAAAGGTGTAATTCAAAGAGGATTTTTTCCACTTTTATGGGAAAACATTTTTGAGGATTGAAATCAAGAGGAAACTGATTTAACATTTCATCTCAAAAGTAAGCGGAAACCTTTTTTTCACTTTTCAGGGTCGAAATTCGGAAGAAATTTTTTCATTCTTTCTTGTTAGTATATTCAATTTGTCTAATATGATCTGGTGTTTATCAAGATTCTTGTAAAAAGGACGATGTCATCTGCAAATATTAGCTTACTTAAGGTATTCACCAATCACCCTGATTCCTCTATCTGTCCCGTCTAGATTTCAGAATGTCATTTCGAGAAGACCTGAGTGTGAAGATTTTAGGCGAGCGGTTGTCACCTTGTATTATCCATTTTTTTACCTGAAAAGACTCACGGTCTTTACGTAATCTGATAAAAGAACTCTTAAGTAGGTAGATATGTTACATAACTCTGACATATTCGGAGTCTACTTCTCGTTGCATGATTGCATCGATGACTTCGGGGGTTTTCCACTGAGACATAAGTATCCTTGAAGTCAATGAATGGTACAGCTAGTGGCTTTCTGTATCCTGCTGCTCCCAATTTGGTTTGATTCACCGAATGGAGATATAAAATTGATTTTAGGAATTGAAGTCTTATTTTATTTGAATTATTTCTTATTCTACTACTATAAATGAATCAAAGAAATTGTTTATTTCATTTGAAATATTTCTAATTGAATTTCGGAATAAAGAAAGAAGAAGATCAATTTAGGCAGTTTACTGAAGATAGATAGATAGATAGATAGATAGATAGATAGATAGATAGATAGATAGAGATATAAAAGGCACACTATACTACGAAATTCCATTGAGACGACAGAGCGTTACAATCATCACCTTCCAAGATTGAGCGCTGCAATGGAATAAAAGTCCACTTAGAGGACAGGTAAACCGGAATGCTGTGAGTGGTCTCGTAGTGAGAGGGAATGGGGAGAAAAGGAAGTTTGTTAGTTTGATAAGAGGGTAGGAAGAGAGAAGGAAAGAACTTTAATGAGGGGGAGCAAGAGAGGGAGGTGGGAAGAAAAATTCATGTAGTTTGGGGCAGGGGGTAAGAACATTTTTGCATATGAATTTAATCCATGTTAGTATAACATTTAGATAAGATCATGAACTTGCAACAAAAAGTGTTAGGGATATGGTATGACACAGGTTGAGGGTGAGCGAAGTGCTGAGGCATGAGATAATGGTCAATCTTAGTGGGCAACCACCTGGGAATTGTTGGGCACTAAAACGTCCATATTTTCAAAAGAGGAATGGACTCAAACTAAGGGATCAATTAATCATAAATTTACGTCGTAAATGGAACCATCCTCTAAACTTTAATTTTGGAGGGGAATAAAAAGAAAACAACCTTTTCCCTGCTTTATTGAATGCAAAAGCAAAATTACAAGTTTCGAATATGAACAGTTAGGGCTGAGCTAAGTCCAGATAGATAGATAGATATAAATGTCAGAAAACATGAATAACCTAAACCTAACTACAGCATCTGAATCAGTATTGCGGTTGGGGGTGATCAATGAACACTGAATGTGAAGCCGCCGGATCCTACAGATCTCCTTTCTTCTTGCACTATTGATGATGTATGTGTGGATGTGTGTGTGGATGTGTGTGTGTTTGTCTCAATCTATCTATCTATCTATCAATCTATCTATCTATCTATCTATACAGATAGATAGATAGATAGATAGATAGATAGATACATAAACCTGGTAAACTTACAGAACCACTCAAAAACAAACTCAGAATAGGACAGAGGAGAGAGCAACGGAAAGAGCCATGTCAGGAATAACCCTTTTGTGATTGTAAAAGATTCGAGGGAGGACCAGAGTGTAGGATATCGAACTAGTGATTAAGCAAATTAAGATTGACGACGAGAAGAGAGCGCAGAAGGCTAACTGATTGTTGCAAGTGGGATAATAAAAG
The DNA here is from genome assembly GCA_963457665.1 of Thysanoteuthis rhombus. Lineage (NCBI taxonomy): Eukaryota > Metazoa > Mollusca > Cephalopoda > Oegopsida > Thysanoteuthidae > Thysanoteuthis > Thysanoteuthis major. Next base: position 3,974,471 of record OY735223.1, read on the forward strand.
CAGTAGGAAAAGACCAGACCCAAGAGATAGAGAAGCAGGATAAAAAAAGGGTTTGCCGGTAAGATTGGCTTGGATTAACACATTCACGCTCGTTAAAGAAAGATGATGGGAAAGACCTGTGTCCAGCAGGGAACTTATAATAGATATTGATGATATATATATATATATATATATAGCCCTGACAACAAAACTTACCCACAATGCATAGCCCCTGGCAGTGGACTCTGGTTCCACATGGTACATTTTAATACACACTCACACAGCACACACCACTGATGATGGGAAGAATCCCGAAACATGTATGGACTATTGACATATAAGGATTAATAAACCTTACCACCAAAAACTTCACTCCCGAGTCTGTCTCACTCTCTAAAGTACACATTATATATATATATATATATATATATATATATATATATATATATATATATATATATATAAAATGAAATTCCATAGTGGCGAGTTCGGACTGTTTTCTGCATGTGAAGTATATATATATATATATATATATATATATATATATATATATATATATATATATATATATATATATATATATATATATATATATATATATATATATATATACTATGGAATTTCATTTTATATTTTCATTTTTTATTTCAAAGCAAAAGATTTGATGCAAAATTTGTTTTTGATAGAAACTTGACCTTTCAACCACTGAAGAAGAAGACCCTTCCCGAAACATGTAAATCATTCAATCAACTAACGAGGTCTCCATATCCTTTTACTCCTGGGTTCAATATATATATATATATATATATATATATATATATATATATATATATATATGTATGTATATAATTAATAATTAAGTCATCCGCAAACAGGTATTTCGTTGTATTACAACACTTCAGTTTGGCTATAGACTACCCTATATCCCATCCACTACCACGAAGTGGGATCGAAACCTTCGCTTCAGACCCTGAGGCTAGTATTTTACCCCTGCCTAGTCTAGAAAGCTTTACAGCTTTGAACACTAAACATTAAAACTTCTTCAAATTTTTTTTGTGTGTCACTTCAGTCATTTACTTCCCAAGATTTGTCACTGCAATTTATAAATTTTTCTTTGGTGTTTTTATTCCGGTTTTACATATACTTTGTTATTATGGTACAATATGTAAATTTTCTTTTATTTGGATCATGAGTTGTTTACCATGTAACCGTTACGGGGATTGTAAATACTAAACAGTTATACTGAGCGATGAGCGTACCAGGACATTGGGAGAGAGAGGATTTCAATAGAGATATTTATCAAGCTTGGCTTACTCAGACTCAAGGCTAATAGTCTCAAAAAAACTGAAGTTGACTTCATATGTTTTACTGTAACAAGAACTATAACAATCAGAACAATCCATGCCAAAATTAGGGCCGTAATCCAATGTGTTAAATTCTCATTCCGGTGCAGTGATTTGAACCTGCGACCAACTGATTGGTCAGATGCTGTCAATGATTGAGCTGAATCGACCAAGCTTTGATATCAGTAAAAGAACATCATACAGATAAGCACAGGCTTAATTCATTCTAATAATTGTATATATATATATATATATATATATATATATATATATATATATATATATATATATATATATATATATATATATATATATATATATATAACACGATAGAACTCTCTGCTCTCTTATGAAGCTATAGTTGCTACTTCCTGTGGATATATATATATATATATATATATATATATATATATATATATATATGTTTGTGCGCTGGTTTGTGTGTCCCAGTGCTCTTGGCGATACTGTTTTGTCTACAGACTTGAAGATTCGCATAAAGGTACCCCACTAGACCTCTTCTAAAAAGGATCTTTTTCTTTTGAATAAAAAAGATTTTTGACTTTTTGGGGGCCTTATTCTAACGGTTTAATGGTTTATTTTTACTCTATTTTAAACATTTTCCAGCAAAAATAACTACTAGATTTTTAAGAATCCAGATGATTTTTCACTCTATTTTAGATATTCTCCATTGGAAATAACATTTAGGTTCTCCATATAAGAGTGGAAAACGCCATAGATGTCATGAAGAGAATTCGTTCTGACCACTATAATTTTTCGATGGAATTTTTTTTACATAACTTGAAATTTGATGCTATGGCTGTTCAATAATTGGCTGCATATTTTTATAATTTTTTATTATTATATATACAAAACAAAAATTTCAGTACTCATCTCCAGTCAGAATAGATGTTGGGGTGGAGTTTAACCCTACAGCAGTCCAAAAGAGTCCATCTATTTCGAAGGAATGGCGAAGATTCAAATGATTGTTCTGTTGGCATGACTGATGGAAGATTTCGATACAGTATCCAAAAGTGCATGTTTGGAAGTGACTGGACGATGGTGTGTTGAGAAAACCCCTCATACTTGTCATGTAATATAATTTTCCGTCCGTTATACGAAACTATGACTTCGAAGTGTTCCGGTTACATCTCTTCAGTGTTGGTAATTTAGATATTTTACATCTAAATCTTGATAATTCTGTAATTTTCATTGGATTTCTCGAGAACCGTTGATCCTAAACCCTTGAAACTCTGTACAGCACTGCCTTTTGTGCTGACTAATATATCTGGCAAAACCAACTATTTATAACAATTCAATCGCTTCATATATTCTTTTTTTTTATGTATGACTGTGTATGTATGGTAGCTACTTTACAACTGGCCAGTGTACGAAGTGAACATTTACCAGATATGTTATTCAGTACACAAGGCTGCGCAGTGTCGAGTTTGAAGTGTCTTGCATCGGTGGTTCGCAGGAAATTTGATTTTAAAGAAATACTGATAATAGATCTTAATAATTTCGATAAATGATCTATCTTTACGTCAGCTCTTTAGAATCATCTGAATTTTTGGTATAAAATATCTAATTTAGCAACATTTAAGAGAAGTAACCGAAGTACTTCGAAACTGTAGTTTCGTACGACAGACGGATCATATTTTACAAAACAGTCATGACACACACCATAAAGTCTGGTCCCTTCCAAATATGCACCTTTGGAACGGGCATTGCCCAAGTATCATTGATGATGAATTTACAAGAACGGGTTTATGTTGCAATTTGCTAGATAAAAGGCATACAATTTTTGATGAAAAGTTCCTCAAAACAATTCCCTGTGACCAAGCTGTTTGTTGATTATTGAAAATTTTTAGAGGACCCGAGCATGACGAAAAAAGATCCGGTTGTCCATGAGGACATGATGTAAGATTTGAGTCTCTTAAAGAGCATTTGGAAAAGAACGGCAATTACCGATTTGGAGAGCATCTTCACACAAAACTGAGACCTGAAGCTCAAGGCAAGACTTGAAGCTCAAGCAGAAACCTAATGGTCAAGGAGAGACTTGAACCCCAAGAGGGAAATTAAAGCTCAAGGGCAGTCGTAAAGCTCAAGGTTTTACGTAAATCTCGAAGCGAGGTTCGAAGCTAAATGGGAAACTTCAAGTTCAAGGGGACACTCACAGCTCAAGGTGAGCTCAAAATGAATTTTGGTTAAAAATACCTTGTGTTAACCTTTCAAATTACTCTGTAAACATACTGACACGGACACAGGTTTAACTATATAGTAGGCAAAGCAACTGACATTTACTAGTTTATTCTAGAATCAAAAAAGTACATTTTTCTGTATTCGAGATATAGTCACGTACGAAATGCCTTTGGCTCAATGCCACAAGAGAAAAGAGAAGTGAAAAAACGGGACAGAAGTCAGTGTGGTTGGGAGAGTGTCATCAAATTCCATCGTTTGTTCAATGGCGCACGCTGTGGTGATTAGAGTCATTGAGAAAATAATGTGAAAGAAAGTCTTGTGCAATTCTAGGCGGTCGCAATATGAAGAAATGTAAATATCAACTGACTACAAAAAAGGTCACATGATTTTTTGAAATAATATCCAACTGGAAAACATATGAACTTTTCTGGTTACATAATATGAGCCGATTTCCGGACTAGTTGCTCAGTTTCTTTGTCAGAAAAGGATTTACGTAATGCTCAGCTATCTGTCTATCCATCTATCTATCAATCTGTTCACATTTATGTATGGGTATATATACGTATCAGTCTGTTCACATCTATCTATCTATCTATCTATCACAATGCGTGCTTGTGTGTGCGTGCGGAAAGACATGGGCAGATAGATACAGAGACTGAAATAGATAAGTAAGAAGTAAATATATCGAAACAGATTGATACGCCCCCCCCCCTTTGGATTGCTAGCTAGATTGATGCGGTAGATCGATACAAACTGATAGATAGATAGATAGATAGATGGATAGATAGATATATTGGTAATGAACTGAGAGACTAGAATAGACAGTTCTGGTTAGTCACTCAATAGTAACCGTCATGTGACCAACGTTTTTGGCTGAAATCTATATACACTTGTGTCTCTGTGTTCCAGTGTCATTGACCACACCGTTTTTCTTACAGATTGATAATTAGCATCAATACTACTTTAGACCTCTTTTGATTTTTTTTTTTAAGTTTTTTTTAATCTTTTCGGTGCTTTATTTTGATGGGTGCGTTGATTAGATATTTTTTTACACTATTTTAGACATTTCCAGTGGGAATAAATCGATTCTTTAGAACTAGATTTTTGTGAATGTTGTTTAAACCTCTATTTAGATGTTTCCGGTGTAAATAACAATATTCTCTCGAATCTAGATGTTTCTAGATGTTTTGACTCTATTTTGGATGTTCCCCAGTGGAAAACGACATTTGTAAAAAAAAAAAATGCAACGTTCAAATACTGGCTTTTTAATGTTTCAATTCCTAGATTGCCTAGAATCAAGATTCCAGTGGCTAGATCTACATTTTGGGGACATGGAATCTAACGGTTCTAATAACATTACATTAAAAGTTCTTTTTTCCTCTTCTTGACTGGCGCCCAGGGGCTGATTTCTCCTTTGATTCAATCTTCGTACAGTTTCTGCTCAAAGTCATCATAATCTCTTCTGATCTCAATTGATCCTAGTACAGAATGTTCAGTGTTTCTTTCTAACTTTTCCAATGCTGAATTAACTTCTGAACTCTCTTGACAGGAATGATAGTTCTGGTGCAGCCACGACAGATCGCTTCCAACCATTCATATTACAGGCAATTCCAATCAGTTCATTGTGGACCTCCATATGCTCGTTGAGATGTTTCCTGCGTACACAAACGAAATATCATTTCTGGTGAATGACTTATTACCTGTTCCGAGTTCCTTCTAGGTTTCAGGATGAATCGTTCTGATGTGGTGCATATCAGTAATGTCTTTTCCGGTCAAAAGCAAAGAACATCTTACTAAGTGCTTCTGCGGCTTACAAATGGAGTACCACACCAGCACTGTTAGATACTTCCACAAAGAGCAGGGATTTTCAAGACTCGGTGCAGGTAGTCTGTGATGGACTTGCGCATAGCTTTTCGTGCTCTCTTTGCTTCCCCTCCCAGATGCTTCCACCGATTACCGATTTCGCAAGGCTTCTAAGAGGATACTGTTGGTTTGCATGAAAGATTCGGCCTTTGAAGATTTATCTCTCTCAGAGGAAGCTGCTTATACTAGTCAACAAATTTCTTTCAGCAATTGATTCTCTGTGAAGGGTTCTTCCAGTACCGGTTCATACAAAACTACATACGATACGAGTAATATTTTCTGATTTTTTATCATATCAGATTTTCAAAAATGCTTACTTCTAAAAATCCCCCCAAAGTTTAAACAAATCCATTTTTTAGATATAGTGGATTTGACTATACTTCTATACTAGATTTATTGTAAATTTCGTATTTCTAGACGCAATAAAATCTTATTCTTATTCAATTTCGATACAGTAAAAAATTATTTCGACAGCTACACATATAAGTAGATGTGGGCAAGAAGACAACGCTAGTAATGTGTGCATTCGAGGATCTATCCCGTGGTTGTTGCAAGATAGACGCAACCTTCTATCCAGGCACTATCTATGCCCAAAATCTCTATGGAGGCTCCAAGAGCTCCGAGAGCAGCCATGACAGCGTGCAGTTTATCAAGTCGAAGGACAAGTGCACGTTTCAAGTCAGATCTGATCTCAAACAAGTGAATGACCTTCTCGTAGAGGGCCATGTCGAATGTGACGATTGTAGGATGTTTTTCACCAACTACCAGTTGCCTCAGCTGACTCATCTGCGAAATTGCGGTGAGAAGGGTGGGCCATACATATGCCACCCCTGAGAGGAGTGGTAGGACTTCAATCTGAATGACAAGCTGATTGTCAAACAGCAGTGAGTTGTAACCTGCTTAGAATAGGAACTTGCTGAATCTACCCCTTATAACTGGCCTAAATAATGCTGGAGCAATTACCCATCCTTGTTGACTAACAGCTGTTTTAGTTTTTTCGCTTTTGGTACTTTGGGCTTGTCAAAATGTATCATTGGTACATACTAAGCATGACTGACGGAAATCAATACAACTGATAAGTTTTATTGATTTCTAATCAGCACTGTTGGATTCCTCCTTCCGCCCATTGTATATTGAGTCGTTTGAATCATGATCCTAGATAATGTAGGAGCAAAGATATGGGAAAGCTGATATTTCTAGGTTGCCAATTTTACGGATCCAAGAAAAATAGAATCAAATATTTTCTAATTCGTCATCCTATAAGGTTTTCAAAAATATATAGTTTTCACAATACCCCCAAAATTTAAACGAATCCAATTTTGGGCCATGATCGACTGGACTATACGTCTTTACTAAATTTGTTGAAATTTTCCTGTTTCTTGACCCAACAGAGATATTTATAAAATCTTTTTTAGAATTCAGAGTTTTTTTTTTTACAGTTAATAGAAATAATTTGGACTGCTAAGCATGGAAACTAACAAAATCTCCCAAAACAAATTCAGAATCGTACGGAGAACAATGAAAGAGATAGAAAAAATCAATATATATGTATATATTAGAAAAGCGATTCACTACACAAAATCGTTCATGTTTCTGCCTTGTTTGGGCTTCTTCAGGTGAATCTGATAATTTGCCGGGAGAAGTCCAAATAGGACAGAAACATAAACGTGTCTGTGTAGCAAATCCTTATTCTACTACATTCCTTGCGCTATTCTTAACCAACTTGATGCTCAAAGTTGAATTTATCGAACACACTATGAAATAAACCCATCTTACATCGGATATTGCATTATATCATATTGCACCCCTGATTTGTACTATATATATATATATATATGTGTGTGTGTGTGTGTGTGTAATAAAAGAAGGGGAGTGAGAGATAGAAGAAGAGAGAGAGAGACAATTGAATATATATTCTCACATTCATTTAGCGAGTTACTGGGTTGTGTATGGCTGTTTTTATGGAATCTAGCCCAATAAGGTACCATTTCTTTGAAAAAATGTACCTGGCTTTCGTCAAAAATAGTGGGATCGCACTCTTTATTGGGAATACAATTTTCATTGTCGTTTGATAAATTGATTTTTCTTTCGTTTAAAATAAAGAATGTTCCGTCTTTCTCCGATTTTGCACTCACACACACACTCGTTTGAGGCATACATACAATGTACCTGCATGTGCATATATATATATATATATATACATATATATATATATATATATATATACACACAAAGTCTATAAAGCTTAACAGATTTTAACACATAAAAAGAAATTGAGTCATTTCAGTCGCTTATTCCCTATATCTGTTAATGCAATTCATGTAATTTTCTTCAGCGTTTTTATTATTTTTTACACATACTTTGATATTATGGTACAATGTGTGAATTTTATCTTGTTTAGATCATCAGTTGTTTGCAATGTAACCGTTTCGGGGATTTTAGAAAACAAAACATTTATATTAACATGGCATCTCAGCAGTGTTAATCAAAATCCAACACCCTTTCAGCAAAAATGTTGATATGTACCCTAAGTCATACATGTAGTTTGATATTTTACATAGGGTATCATCATAATGCACTGTATATGGATGTTATTTCATAGTAATGTACTCGAGAGAAATGGAAACGTAACAACAGACTGTGATTGGATTGTCGAACGTGTCGAAGAATTCAACCAAGAATTCTTCTTCTCGAAACAAGAAACACAAAACAACTAACAGGATGCGCAAGATATGAGCCATCAGTTCAAAGATTTCCCATAACTTACGCCATGGAAAGTAAAACAAGCCATCAAACAAACAAACAAAAGGAAAGGCCCCTGGACCAAATAACATAACTATCAACCGACTCAAAAAGCTGGTAAAGTCATCATTAGGAAACTAGCTATTTTTTTCATTCTCCACAACTTTTTGAAATACGTGGCTCGCTTACGAAGGTTATCCAAAAACGTATTTAACGATGAGGTAGCAATAAGTATAAAAACAGACGTGAAACGTTGTTCGTGTCATTTCTATTGAATGTTCACCCACGTGAATATTGTTGTGTGGGTTTAAATCTAAGACTACATGCAAACCAACTTATATCAACTTTAAGAATATCAATTAGAAAACTTGGTCGAGTTGATTTTCTACCAACATATTCAACCGAACAATTCGACGATTTTTCCACTAACCCTTTAGTTAATGTTCCCACGTCGTAAACCATCTCGCTTCAATTAATTTGTTTTTCCCTTTAAAATAAAAAATGAATTAGCCTTATATACACGGTTGAAACAAAACCAAACCACATTCTAGCCTGTAGTAACATCTCAATGGGCTATTCCATTGTTAAATTTAGACAATTAGTTAATAGGCATTCCATGTTCAATCTCCCATCCTGTCCAACTACCTATCAATCAGAAAAATGAACCTGAGCCAAATGTTTTCCCCTTTCCCTGGCCCCAATCAGTTCAGTGATATTTCACACTGACAAAGACTAAATCCATCTCTTTTGGTTAGTTAATTCCCCTAGAGTAAATGCAAATTTATTCAATTAAATGTACGTTATTCATTTATCCCATTAAGCATGAAAAGAAGGGTATACGACCAATGCATCCTCCTAATAGTCACCTATGGAACTGAAACATTGAACCTAACTAAGAGACAGATCCACTAATTGAGAACCATGCAACGTGCACATGAAAGAATTATGTTCAACCTCACATGGAGAGACCACAAGACAGCACAATTCATATGGGAGAAGACAGGAGTCAGGGAACTCACAGATTCCACTAAAAACTCAAATGGCAGTGGGCTGGCCATGTTGCAAGATTGGTAGACAACTGATAGACATCGCGTCTCACGACATGGATCTCCCAAGATCATATGCGCAACCGAGGCCGGTAGAATATTAGATGGAGGGACGAATTAGACGAATTCAGAAAGTACTGGCTCCGCGACACCCATGATAGAGAAGTGTGGCGAATCCTGGGGAAGGTCTATGTCCAACGACAGACGTTAGAAGACTGATGATGATGATGATTCATTATGAGAAACCTTCAACCAAGACTCTCACCAAAACTGTCAACATAGGTTTCTTCAGTTCTTACGCTGGTCTGGCTGGTTGGCCTTATATGTAGGTATCATGTGTTCAGACTGCACAAGGGAAGCTAGAGGTCAGAAAGTTTCAGCATTTACTCATCGTTATATCTACGAAAAAAACCTTCCTTTTTGTTTTGTTTTTTTTCAAATCCCCCCCCATGTTTAATGGTTGGGTTCAATTTACAAAATAAGTTTATCCTAAATTGGTCACTTAGTTTGTGTCTGGCAGCGTCTGGCAACATTCACGTGAGTTTTTTTTGGGGGGGGGTCTATTATACGGACTTCTAAGTGATAACTGCCATGAATAATCAAGAAGAATAATTCATTCATTGACCCTCCTTTCTCCAATCTTTTAATTGATCACCCTAAACACGGCAAACTTTTTGAAGGCGTTGGATACGTGACGGTCCTTTTTGAGTTAATAGAACTTTTTAAAGTTTTTTTTTCTTCAGATTGAACTGATCTTATTTCTGATACTAATGTCTCTAGTATAAAAGAAAGACTCATAACTAGTGTTTGGGGGCATGGCTGTACTGGAAGGATAACTTTACGTGTGTGTTTTTTTCAAGATTAAATTGATATTATCGCTGATACGCTTATACTTCATAGCCAGTGTTTGGAAACATGATCGTAATCAAAGATACATATGTCTTGAGGATTTACGAAAATGTTTATTCTTTACGCTATGGGTACCAATTGTCGTTGTCGTCGTCATTTATTTTTTCAACTTGATAATTTCGTTGTTCCCTAAAATATTTCATTTGAAATTTTGTCTGCAGGCTTGTGGAAAAATTATTCAAGGGAGTTGTGACCGATCAGATTGTTTGTTAACATTATTTACAACTGGGTAAAATTTCTTAATTCTTGTCCAATTTCGCTAAAATTTGGCTATTTTTTAGACAAAGCAATCAGGAATTGAAAAATAGTGAGTTTAGGGTGATTTGATTGTTTTTTTGAAATTTTCTCTGTGAATAACTATTTGTCAATATTCAGCAAATAAGGAAGGACTGCTGAACCGATTCGAATGAAACTCGTTATACAGGATTTTGGGCACCTAATTAATGGAAATTAATGGGAATATATAATGTTTTTAGGGATTTTTGGTTTGAAAAATATAAGATCTGGTATCCCACATTTGACAGTCCTAATAAAAAACTCAGTATCATTATCTTTATTTCATCATCATCTCTCTCTCTTTCTCTCTCTCTCTCTCTCCCTCTCTCTCCCTCTCTCTCTCTCTCTCTCTCTCTCTCTCTCTCTCTCTCTCTCTCTCTCGACCGTTTTCTGGCTTGGACCTTTATACTCTTCAGATTAGTTTTATCAAGTTTCAATGAGTTTCCCAGAACGTGATACTCTCTATCAATGGTCTTTCTAATTTTTTGTTGTCAGCGGACACAAAATATTTTTGAATTTGTTTGGTTTTTTTTCCGTGATAAAAGTAAGTGTGCACTATCGAATTTGACATAGAAGAATCACTATCATTTCAACGGAGATTTACTCAACGGGAAATCGTGGCCGACAGAATATAAGATGGTGTGATGAACGAGTCAAGTAAAGAACGTATTTGCTCCACTACCAGATTTCACATTTGTATGCCTCCCACTCTGTCTCTACAGACAATGGAATGTCTCCCACAGGGCACATACCTGGGTGAAGGGTATGGAGATCCTTGCATGCCCACTTGTTAGAATCCCACTCTCAGCTTCGCTGATGTAGTCCAGATGAAAACAGAGAGAGATACGTCTGGCATCAGCTCGGCTGCAGGAGCTGCCGGAATTACATCTAATTAGCTCCTGCTTTTGAAATCAGTTGTCCTTTTACTAGATTGGTAGCCTTCCCGAAGCTAGAGAGCCCAATTTGCCCGACTGGATAAGGAATGGATCCATACCTTTCGCAAGGGCATTAGTGCGAAGTAAACATGGAAAACCACGACCGGGGTTTGAACTCAGGTCATCGATTTTATTGACCGAGTCGACTACACCGATTGAACCATCATTTCAGATCAACGGAGGAGGTAAATCGCATCCCACAGTCAGAAATCTTACAATACAAGGACATTAGTCCAAAAATGCATCTACCTTCCACTGTCCATTACTAAAATGCAGTAAGTTTTTTACTTATATCACCCATCTGTGAGAGGCTGAAAATAATCACACCCAATATCGGGTCAGGTAAGGAAGTTCCTTGTAGAAAGAATTTCTGATCAGATCGTTTAGTTCTGCGAATTTTTTATGACATCATCATCATAATATTCTTTTTGATTCTCTGAATGATGTTATTTCAAGTGACTATAAAGTCAGCTTCCAGTAACGAATTGCAATTGTATGTTTAATTGGATCCCTCTTACAAAAACAAGGCGTAAAGGGGGGAAACTAAACTTATTCTTGAAATATTCCTCCTCACGTGTGCCGAAAATCGATCTTGCAAAAACTGGGGGCGAACGAATCGACCTATAGACCCTGTTATAAAGATGCTTGTGGACGCATATTATAGGATATGGGGTTGTCATCGTTTTAAGCTATCTTGCTTCAATAACCAACTCTCGAAACTCTCTGTAGAGCTCGAGTGTCAGGATATTTAAAACTGCCAAATAAAAGAAAAAGGGAATGGGGTAACAAATTTTCCCTGGGAGCTTTGTTATGTTCAACTTGCAATCGTGCAGACTTCCTATTAAGTATAGACTTAATAATCAGAAGAAAAAAACAAACAAATAACAAAAACAGACCTTGTTAGTGCGTCAATACAAAGCGTCGGTTGGGGGTGATCAATTGAAAAAATGGAATAAAAGGAGATCAACGATTGAATTAACTGTCAAGCCTTTTGTTGGACAGTGGTCGTTAAAAACTCAATTTTTTCAAAAAGCAACCGCGAACACTGCCGGGCGTAAAGTAAAGGATCAAGTTAGCATGGACTTACATTGTAAATTGAACCCAGTACTGGAAACTTAAGAGGAGATGGTAAAATAATAGAGGCCTTTTTTTTGCCAAAATAAGGGGTAAATGTTTAAATTTCAGCCCCCGAGCTCCTTTGGTGTGGCGTGTACGCGTAACACATAGATACAGGCTCACTTGAACATTCAAGAAATGTATATCGACAGTTTTCGTTGACGGTTTCTTATAACATTTTACTTGGGAAATTTCTTGCGTTAAAGGTGCCGTCTTACGAACTGTTAAATTTAGATTTAGGGAAACAAGTAAACCCACTGAGTTAGCTATGTAACCAGCATCAATATTGATATTTTTCTCCAAAATAAACGTAGAATGAAAAGCTGAACAACCATAGCCACCAAAGTTGGCGCTCCTGTCTATACTGTTTACTGACTTGAAAATTGGTATCAGTTCGTCACTGAATCTTTTCTAAATTTTTTTCTTTTAAGAAGCTTTTTTGACACTTCAGGCCTCATTTTGACGGGTTTATCAATATCATCTACGTTCTCTTGAATCTATTTTGCAGTTTGTTCCCTTTCATCACCTACAGAAGAAGCATAGATAAAACCAGCATTAGTGGTAGCAGCCTTTCAACGTCTGCCGTCGGACCTTTCCCAAGATTCATCATATCACTCTATCGTGGGTGTCGCGGAACAAAAAATCTTCTGAACTTATCCTTATCATTACGCTGTCTTATTTTTTTCGGCCATAATTATGAGTATTATCTGTAAGAATCCATGTTGTGAGTTAGAATGTCCTGCTGATCTCTGGATATCCTTGCAACATGACCTGCCCATTGCCATTTTTTATAATTGTTCTTATGATCCATGTTAATTCGCTTATATATTGTGCTGCCTTATGATCTGTCCATGTTAAGCATTATCCTCTCATGTGCACGTTGCATAGTTCTTAATTATAGAGACAATTTTGTTTTGGTCAGATTCTATGTTTCAGATCTATTTCAGTTATTATTGATTTTTCCCAGGGTATCTTTGATTGGCTGGCTTAAAGGTGTTGCTTTGATCACTTGGCTGGTCTTTGTAGTACTGTTCTCAATTCTCTCAGTGGCTCCATCATCATCATCATCGTCACTCTTTTTGAATTCTTGGAATTCGGAGCTCCCAGATTCCATATATTTCGGTCACCAGTCTTGAGCCTGGCTTTATCTCGTATCTCACGTTGGAGTTGTTGAGTCGACAGTGACGTCTGTTTTCCGTATTTTCCCCAAAACCTTGATAATATTTTTTTACGTCCGTTTTAAACAGCAGATGTTTTTGATGCAATGTTGAATTTTCCAGTCGTGTCTTGTGTGCGATGTATTTCTGATGTTTAGATAGGCAGAGATTGAAGCATATGAAACTTTTCTCTTCGGGTCCTTTGATGATAGAACCTTTAGTTTTCCTCTGTGCTTTCTTACGTTTATAGCCTTTTTTCCAACCTTTTTTCTTTTATATCCACGCCATATTGATTTGATTTCAGTCGTTTCCTTTGCTGACAGTAAACAGACTTGAACGAAGTATTATATACCACGAATGAAAGCCTCTAAGAACTCTTTGATGCAATGATCTGTTGTGGTTTCTTTTAGTTCTACCCACTTTTGAAATGCTGATGGAATGCGATGTGTTAAGAGGATTAAGCTTTTTTGTTTAATATTATTCTATGTCCCAGATATGTGAATTTGCTTACATTTGAAATGGGGTTTCCCTCAATGGTCATAATGGATTCACTTTCTATCATCCATTACATTTAATGCAATTATTTTTTTTGTTTTTTTTCTTATTAGTAGAGTGCTCGCCTCCAGCTTAACCAGTGATACGAAGGACCTTTGTACTCAATGCCTCTCTGATAAGCACTCAGCACAAGGATTAGGATTGTGGAATCTGAGGGATTATGACCAAATCTGGTCTAATATACGGGTTCTCGTAAAATCACTGCTGTTTACCAACGTCAGGACTGTTCAGTACCTAGGCGAGTAACCATTGGGGAATACTAGGTGCCGTGAGCAGAACGAAGCTTCGACAGACCAGGCAAGCCGGAATTGGGTCTTGCTAACAATTGTTCTTGTGTACATAAGATCATACTTGAAAGCATAAGCGGGGGGACGATGATTCCTACATTAAATATATCTTCTCGCAGCTTCAGCCTTATCTTCTTCGCTTTCTAATTTCTGCACAAAGACCGTCTTGTCCCTGTGCACACTCATCTTGGTCTCTTTATCTTTGGTCGTCAACAGGAAATGTCAAAGGTCGCTACTAGATGTCAAAGTCTATCGCATGTTGGGTGTTGGCAGCAATCGCTACCTGGTGAGAGACATGGTTTGGTCGAAACAGCCAGAAATACCGGGGCAAATATGGAAGGCGATTGACACCATGTGATATCATCGTCTTGTGGTCGAAGAAATTCCGAAAATCCTTTCAAAAAAGATAGATTTACATTCTATCTCAATTTGTCTACATCCATATCACTCTGTTAATATTTCTGTGTGATGTGATCTATCTCAGTCTGTTCATTTATGTATTTAGGTCCGTTCATATACCACAGACGGCCGTTTTACATCTCTTCAGTGTGGCTATAGACTTTTCATTATCCCATCCAGTACTGCGAGGCCGAATTGAAACCTTCACTTCAGACCCGTAAGCCGACATCCTACCTCTGGACTTCAGTAAGGCTGAATTTAAGCGTTATATTTAAATTACACAGAAATCCCTCATCCACCAGAATGCTCAATTCCTATAGAAGAGCATTGCGTAAGCTTACAGCGGATGAGTTACCTCACTTAAAGAGTGCTCAACCCTGAATAGAGGAACATTAATTATATATATATTTATATATATATATATATATATAAATATATATATATGTATATATATAATGTACGTGAGTGAGTATGTGTGTGTGTGTGTGTGTGTGTGTGTGTGTGCTCAGTGAAGTACCCGTCAACGCCAGGTAAAATATTTAATGGGCACAATAAGGACTAAATGCAGTAGGCAAATTTTCAAGTGGAGGTCGGGACACGTTTGAAAATAGACCCATACCCTCTCCATCAGCCATGCCTTTGCCTTCGCTCTCGATCTTTTATTGAAAAAAAGTTTCCCTTCACTTATGCCCATTTAGAGGCAAGGAAAAAGTCCCCTTTCACTTTTGATCCTTTGAGATGGGCGTCTCCTATTACAACTTACCCCGTAAAGAGAGGAAAAAGTTTCCCTTTACCCCCCCCCCCCAACTGACCACTTAAAGGATGGCTTCCCCTTTACTTTGCGCCCCTTGAAGAATTATACATAACAACATAGAATAAACTGTTTATATGGACATAATGTAGTATCATAGTTACATTGTAAATAGAAGCCCCCTCACACACACACCAAAAAACTCGTGAACTATTTTTCTCGATACATTTTGTTCTAATGCCTCCCCAGGTTCATTGAGTTGGCATGCCAGATTTGGTTGGGCTGCACCCATGTTTAGGTATTTTTTATAGCGTGACATATAAACACACCTCTCACTGATATATATATATATATATATATATATATATATATATATATATATATATAATTTGGTTGTATGTTTGTATGCATGAGTAATGCAAACAGATTTTTTTTTCAAATTTAAGGACGCACCCGGATTTAAACGTACGGTCTGCCTGACGACGGTTGAACATTCTCACCACTGACCCAACAAATACATGGAAAGTATCCTCAGATTTGTATCCTGTTTGCTGACGTTGTCTTCTTAGCGGTCATGTCATAAAAAGAAGTCATATTTTGCGACCGAATTATCGAATTTAATTTTTTGCAAAATACCGTTGTTAGAGATGAATCTTTTTGAACTTTACTTCCACTTTTGATATCAAAGTCAGTGCATATGGATCAATCTATATATTTGTCTCTGTTCATATCTATCTGCTCATATCTATCCATCTATCTAGCTATCAATCTTCCTATCTTTTTGTATCTATCTATCTAACATCTATCTCTTTGGTTACATTTATCTTTTTAAGTTCATATCTATCTATCTCGACTTATGTCTATCTATCAATCTGTTTCCATCCATTTATCTATGAGGGTTTAAATTTTCCTCTGTGTATATCTATCTATCAGTTCATCAATCTATCTATCTATCTATCTATCTATATATATATATATATATATATATATATATATATCTGTCTGTCAATCTGTCTATCTTTCTGTTTCTCCCTATCTATTTTGCTCTGCTTATATCCATCTCTCAGTTCATTATCTCAGTTCATATCTATCTCTATTTATATTTATTCGGTTTATATCTGTTCATATCTATCTATCTATAGTATATATATATATATATATATATATATTGTTGTACCTGTTTATATATGTCTCTATCTCGGTTCATATCTATCTATCTCTGTTTATATCCGTGTGAGTCAATCTTAATTTATCCACACAAGCCCGTATCTATATCTTTATATCTATGTATCTATATAAGTTCATATCTATCTCCCCATTTATATCTATCTATCTATCTATCCACCTGTTTATCTATCTATTGCTGTTTATGTCTTTTTATAGCTATCTATGACTCTATATTTATTTATTTATTTATCCAATATCTATCTATTCATCGATCAGTCTATACCTATTCGTTCATATCTATCTCAGTCGATATCTATCACAGTTTATATCTAAGTTGATATATATATGTACGTGTGTGTGTGTGTGTGTGTGCGTGTGTGTATTTATATCTCTGTCTATATATATCTGTCTCCAAATCTCTATATATCTACCGATGTAAGTCCATATCTAATTATATATGCGACTATCTTTGTTTATCTATCTCAATATCTATCTATCCATCTGTGGTTATATCTGTCCATATCAGTTCATACCTGTTGTTTATATCTAAATCCCTGTTTATATCTATCTATTTATTCATATATTTCTATATCCATCTAAATTCATATCTATTTGTCTATCTAAATTTATATCCATCCATCTATTTGTTTCTATCTATCCGTCCACTTATTTATCTTGGGTTATATCTATCTATCAATCACTCTGTCAATATCTATCTATCTCAGTCCATATTTAACTATGTATCTCTCTTTATATCTATTTATCCGTATCTATCTATTCCAGTTCATAGATACTTCTTTCGCCTCTGAATCTTTGAAAAAAAAGCAGACATAAGCTAGTGGCCATTTTGCAAAAACTCTGATGCCGTATTGAATCAACACTAAAAATCCGTGGAGGAGAATTTACAAAAAACAAAAACAACATTTTCCTGACTCAATGAGTGGGCGGTATGGGCAAAATTTCAAGTTCCTACTATGAACGGTAAGGGCTGGCCAGAGTCCGGATGTTTACATTGATACGTATAAATGTATGAATAGCCTAAACTCAGTGAGATGGATCTAACCGGTGTTTTGTGGGTGGCGGTTATAATTGAAGAAAATCACTTTGCTTCCATTCCTAAAACTAAAATCATGTTTCATCCCAAGAGTCACCTGGGGATATATTGTTGAGGGGTTTAAGATAATACCTGGATTCCATTATTATTTTTTTTCTGTTGCTATTAATTTGCGTCTTGATTCTTCAGTTGTTCACTTGATCAGAACTTCACTCAGGTCGTCAATCTTCGACCGTATGTGAACAGTGCAGATTGGAAATAAGGAACAAACACTCGGTGAGACTCAAACTCATGTCTCTCTTCCTAAAAGGAAACAAGTCCCAGTTTATATTGTATGCACCAGCTTCATGATCCTTAAAAGTCTCAAGTCTGGCTGACTTTATCCCTTCTCCTTGATAGGATGCAGGTCTACCAAAAGAATGTCTCTACCCTAATCACACAGCATAGAGTGTACTCAATTAGCTGCAGGATACACAGACTTCCTCACTCTTCGTTGATACCGAGAATAGAAACTGGGATCTCCTACGTGTGAGGAAGACTTGCTAACCATTACATGTGCAACAACCACATTGGAGTTAAAAAAAAACCCTAAGATCAAAATCGAGGACACAGAACTCGAGAAAGTAGACCACTACATCTACCTAGGGCAACGAATCTCCATGAGACCCTCAAAAGAAGAAGAAATCAAGCGAAGAATCACACTAGGATGGCAAGCCTTTGGCAGAGCTAGCTCAACCTTCAAAAATAATAAGATCTCATTAATCCTAAAGAGAAGGGTGTACAACCAATGCATCCTCCCAATAGTCACTTATGGAGCTGAAACATGGAATTTAACCAAGAGACAGACTCGTAAGCTGAGAACCATGCAACGTGCACATGAAAGAATAATGCTTGGCCTCACATGGAGAGACCACAAAACAGCACAGCACATCCGGGAAAAGACAAGAGTTAGAGACATCATAGAATCCATAAAAAATCTCAAATGGCGGTGGGCTGGCCATGTTGCAAGAATGGCAGACAATCGATTGACATCACGACTCACAACATGGATTCCCCGAGACCACATGCGCAACCGAGGCCTGCAAAATGTTAGATGGAGAGACGAGCTAGACAAGTTCAGGAAGTACTGGCTCCGTGACGCCCATGATAGAGAAGTGTGGCAAATCCTGGGGAAGGTCTATGTCCAACGACGGACACTGAAAGACTGATGATGATGATGATGATGATGATGATGATGATGATGATGATGATGACAGTATCTGATCGGACAGTTCACATAGAAAAAAGTGTTTGATCACTGCCACTGAGAATGACTAAGGTGCTCAGCGAAAGACAAACCCATGAATCTCATTTATTTTTTTAAAAGTCATGATTCAATACAACTATGATGCCGTCTTAGTTTTTATGTACGATGAAAAGAAAATGGTTTGTAGTGAATGATACTATTCGGAATGCAGCATTCAAGTGTTTCGCAGTTACACGGTCGTTGTTTAAAAAATCTAACACTGAGTGCATAACACTTGACTGACCTTCTCTACACAGGAATTTATTTTTACAAAAAAATGTTTTGTGCTGGTCGGGGTTACTTGTCTGGAAAAAATTTACTGAGAAAATGATTTGACAAATCAGCGGATAAGGATCAAGTTTTCTATTTAGTTGAGTTATAACGGCAGAAATCAGTTGTAACAAACAATTCTATTCTTGCACCATTCCTGAAGCAAGGTTAAAATCATCATCTGTCTGTCGGTGTCCATTGTTGAACACAGACCATCCCCAGACCTCTCTATCATGGGCATCGCCGAGCCAGTACTATCTAAATTTATCTAGCTCGTCACACCATTCACTCTCTGTCAACCACAGCCTCGCACCTGATCTCTGGGGGTCCATGTTGTGAGTTGTGATGTCAAGCCGCTATCTGCCATTCTTGCAACATGTCCAGCCAATTGCCATTTTAGTTCTCTCACAGTCTCTATGATGTCCCGGATTCCTGTCTTTTCTCTAATATACTGAGCTGTCTTATAATCTCTTCTTGTGAAGTCGAACATGATTCTCTCAAGTGTACTTTGCATGGTTCTCATTTTGAGTTCAATCATTTAGTTGGGTTCCATGTTTCAGCCCCATAGGTGACCATCGGTAGATTACAATGTTTGTATACCCTTCTTTTTGGGACTGGTGGGTTTTCTCAAGGGAGATGATTGATCTCGTTATAATGTTCCATTATCCTCTGTAGAAATATCACTCTAGTTATTGTCTTGACAAGTACAGAGAGATATTATAGTTTTTACTAGTAAACACGGTGACCTTTTGGGTCTTTCTCATCGTAAAAAGTGACGGGATCTAGTGTGATCAGAATTAACATCAAATTTAAAGGTTCGGATAATACATGCATTGGCAAATAGATAATGATATATCATCATCATCATCACCATCAGTTTTTTAACGTCCGTAGTTGGACATAGACCTTCCTCAGGATTCGCCACACTTCTCTATCATGGGCGTCGCGGAGCCAGTACTTTCTGATAATGTATACTACTATATAATTAGCGTTTAGTAGTTACGTCCCTTGACAGGTCGATCTTCGGGTGAAAAGGGGTGAGTGGAAAAAGACTCACACTATTATTATTATTAAGTTGCAAATTACCTAGACTTTTGATGCATCCTCCAAGTAAGTACATTGTTGGAGAAATTCAATTAGACTTATATATATGTATTAATATGTATCATATAGATTTTACTCGGTAGCAAATTGAGCGGCTTTAGATTGTGTAAATAAATAAAGAGATGGGTGTTGAACTATGATCGAACCGGCGTCCACCTTGAAAGCAACTTTATACGTAGGCTCTGCTCTTACCACGGAGCTAACAACACTTTCATTGCGAGGCTGGAGTCAGACACACTCTTACATAACTCATTCCTTATTTGAAGATCGTAATCACAATTATGGTGTTCCCTATCCAATATAAAGTATTAGTAAATGGAAAATTACGATCGTCAAATATATATCTATCATAAATGCATTAGATTACTTTGAAACTATACTTGAAATAGTCTCCCGTTATTACACGATGAATGCATCATTTGACCAAGACAGCGTAATTAGAGTAAAAAGTCAAAGAAAATGAGACTGCTGCTGGAAATAGAGTTTCAAAGTAATATAACATATTTGTAATTATTTTTATCGTATTACATATCTTTTTCTTGATAATAAAATTGTCTGCGTTGAGAAACAAATAGAGCAGATATAGACAGTGAATGAACAAAATGAGATTTTGAAGTTAAATCAGTTATTTGGGCCATTGCATTACCGGCGGCGGTTTGCTGAATGGTTAGAGCAAGGCTACGTTGAAGCGGCTACATTGGTCGCAGGGTCGATTCCTGGTGCAGCCCCATTTTCTTTGATTGTTCATTCTATTCACGCTGTCTAGGTCAAATCATACATTCACAATAACGGGATATCATTTCAAATAAAGTTTCAATATAATATAACACAATTCATAATCACATATGTATATATAATGCACCGTCTTGGTTATTTACATATCACAGACTGATAAACAGAATGAGAATTTTAGTATTATATAGAGATTATGTGGAATAATCAGATTAAAAAGTTAGGCAATATTTCAGTCTTGAAACTACCTCAAATTATTTAAATAAAAGTTACCACTAAAACTGGTGAAGGGTTCTATCCTATTTTATGTGTGAGTGGGTATTTGTGTGTTCGAATGTTCCTGGCCATACCATTTTGTTTGCGAATTGGCATCTGTATTCCTTCAGATCCTTTCTAAAAATAATTGTTTTTTTATTTCTGGAAAAAAGCTTTTTTGACATCTTAGGATCCTTATTTGGACGAATTTATTAAGAACATCAAGTTTCTCTTGAAAATTTAAATTCATATGAAAGAATTCCATGATCAGAATAAATCATATTCATGACGTCAGTGGCGTTTTCCATTGAAAAACCATCTTTAATAGAATACAAACAAAACACCTAGAAGCATGTAGATTCTGGAGAATCTAGATGTTATTATTCAATCTGTAAAAATGAGGCCTAAAAAGGCTTTTTTGAAAAAAATAGAATAGAATATTTTTACAAAATGTTTAGAGGAGTACTGATGCCAATTTTCATGTCTGTTGATTGAACGATATGGCAAGGAGCATTGGGAAATGCAAACACACAAACCCACTCACATATGAAAAGGGATAGCAACCTTTTATTACCTTTGGTGACTACAGTTGTTCAATTAGAGGTAAAATCGCAAATTGAATGATTTTTCAAACTAAACAAAAATTAGCCGCTAAATCCCAACACTACAATAAATCGAATATTGCCTATTTATATAACCGTGCTTTCGATAAAATTGGTTTCACTTAACGTTGTTCCTGTTCGTAGTTTTGGGGAACCTAACCAAGACGTTGATTGAGAAGTTCTTGCATTTGTATGCAACCAGTGTAAGTAATCACTAAAGAGCAAAAATGAAGAGACATAATTTATTGATACTATAAACTGTTTGTGTTTAATAGCCGACATGAAGCCAGCATTTTAGAGAAACGGGAAGTGCCGATTCAAAAGAACCTCAAGCTCGGCTCTGCACTGCCCCGGGTACCGACTAATATATCTAATATCAACTTTGCACAGTGGCTTCTTGTCGATTTATTCCGGTACACCCACACAGACATCTTCAATTGCAGTGAGACCAGGACAGTGCCTGTTCCGAACGTGCATGTTTGAAAGAGATCAGATTTTCTGGTTGGTGGAGCAGTCTGTCATGATTGGCATGTGAAATAATTTTGTTTGAAATGATTCCCTGTTCGTTGTACAAACTTACGGCGTCGAAAAGTTCCGTAACTTCTCTTCAGTGTGGCCAATTTAGATATATTATATCCAAATTTAAATGTCTTATATCAAAACCTGGATATTTATATCTAAATTTAGATATTTCAAGATGTTTTTTAATCATTATATCTAAAGCATCATCTGATAAGAGAATCTTCAAATTCGACACTGCAATGCCTTGTGTACTAATTGATATATGTGGCGAATGCCAACTTCGTACAATGACCAGTTGTCGAGTAATCACGGTTCATACACACGCAGGTTTCTTCGATTGGAGTTACATGACCGTCAGTAATAGGTCAGATGTTCGTAATAGCAGGAAACACGGAGTAAGGAATGATCAGTGTTTGGATATGAATTAATTTATCCGAGAATACGGCTTTAAATAGATAATGTGGGAAGCAACTTAGTTGTTAAAAACGAAAAATGATAACTCCAAAAGCAGATAACATCTCAACAGATGATCGTGCCTCCAAGTATATCTCTCGTCTGTGTGGTTCTTCATGTTCCAAAAAAGTCTCTAACGCAGTGGAATACGTCAATGGAATGAACAAGTTTCATTTTTAACAACGAAATATGGAGATAGTAATGATAACAATGAAATGTCTTCATAGAGATCAAGGGAGATAACCTTGTCGCCTCGGTCTGAAAACCAGTTCGATCTCGAAGGCAGAGGTAGAAAGTTAACCATGGAGCTGCGATTCCATTTCTGCTGTTCAGAAAAAGGTTCAATCGGAAGACAAGTTAATCAATAAAAGGATTGATGATGCTTATCGATTAAAATTGGACAAATAAATATATAATCGACGATCCGAAATTCATCTGATCATATAATCAACAAGGAAAGAGGGAGACATCGACGTTACCCGAATC
>OY735223.1:4002957-4007957 GCA_963457665.1 Thysanoteuthis rhombus
GCAACCTTAACCCGGACCTCCGAATGAACGCATACGCAGTAAGGGCCTCTCTAATTAGTTGCCAAATTGTATCAAGGCTGCGAAACGGGATCTTAAGATTTTCAAAATAACTAGATACTCTCTTGACCTGCCCCGTATATTTTCTGTGTGTAAATCATTCTCCATCCGGACAATGTCCAACCGCTCCACTCAAAACTTTTCTGTCACTGATGTTTTTTCCAATTTCACACCTTCATAATTATGCCCTTTATCATCTCGGGTACAGATATGACACATGTCCCGGCAATTTTTAGCTGTCAACTGGACAAACAAATGACATACAATGTTGAATTAGAAAAGAGAAACAAAAACAGGTCTGATTGGTCACTCCGCAGAAACCGTTAGCCGTGTTTGAAGTAATCAATTAAAATTTGGAAAAAAGGGGTGATCAATGAATAAGTTACTCCTTTCGCCTTCTGTTGGACAGTTGAAAGTCTGAATTTTCAACAAAATAAAATAGCGTGAACCTAGCCAGACGATGGACCAATTTAGCATAAACTGACAATGTAAAAAAACCTATTTTGTCAAAGAATTTTTTTTTCTAATTGTTTTTCTAAACCTAAGAAATAAACGTTAGAATGTTCAGTCCTCTACTTCAGCCGGTACGCATGCAAACATAGCCAGCCAGCCAGACCAGCATAAAGACTAAAGAAACCTATGTTGACAGTTTTAGTTGACAGTTTTGACCTTACATTAAAATACTTTGACACAGCGCAGCTATTCGAAGAAAAGTGTGTTTCTGAACATTTCAATAACATGGAAAGAATTTATTTCGTCACTGGCAAAATGACGGTTTGTTTATTCATTGTCTTATGTCTTGTACTTTAAGGAGGCATTTGACAATTAACGATTGGCTGTTTGGAGAGGGTTAATTGGAAGGAGTCAGTTACACTGAGCGATGGGTACTATAATAGAAAATACACCGTTATTTATCTCAATACTTATGTACCCATAGAGTCAAAAATGACTACTGTTGGAGCAGCACATCATCAACAACAACAACAACAATAACAACAACCTTTTAACGTCCGTCGTTTGACATAGACTTACCGTAAGGTTCGACAGACATCTTGATTGTGGGTGTCGGGGATCCAATACTTTCTGAAATTGCCTAGTTCGTCATGCCATCTTATTTTTTGCCGGCCACATATGATCTCTGGGAACCCATGTTGTGAGTCGTAATGCCCAGCAGTTGTCTGACATTCTTGCAACATGACCAGCCTATTGCCATTTGAATTTTCTAATGATTTCTACGATGATTCAGGCTTTTTTTTTGTTTTGTTCTCTAACATATCATACTGTTTTGTGATCTCTCCATGTGATGTTGAGCACGATTTTCTCCTGACTACGTTACACAGATCTCAGTTTGAAGGCCAATCTTTTGGTTAGATTTCATGCTGCAGCTCCATTTATGACTACCGAGAGGATGTATTGGTTATAGACTTTTTATTTATAGAGGATTGATCATTAATAGTCCATCTCAGTCTGTTGATATATAACTATGTAGCCATCTTTTGTTTTAATCTATCGGGGAGCCTCGCCTTGGATCAGTGCACACCAAGCTAATGCAAACCATTATTACTCTAGTAAATTCATCATCAGTTGAAACACCACATTTGTGACCTTATGTCAGACTAAACTGAGTTCTGTGGAAAAATCTATCTGTGCGCATCTCCGTTGAGTTGTGGTTAGGAAGCTAGTTGAATAGACCATTACTACTATTGTGAGTCTGATTCCCATCGGCTGCTTCATTCTTGTAGCCTTGTGCCAGACTAATTTTGTTTAGTTGTTAATTGAGAAAAAAAAGAGCTCTTATCCAACATGGGTTTCTTCAGTTTTTGAGTGGGCCAGCTGAAAATTTCAACTTTTACTTATTATGTTAAGAAAAAACTTCTTACTGTTTTTTGACTCCACGAATAGATTTTTTTGTGGATGTACTTCAATTTGCAAGGTAAGTTTATGCTAAATTAGTCCTTTAGTTTGTGCCTCCCAGTGCAGTTTTTTTTTTCAAGTTCAGCTTTTGTTTATTTTTCAGTGTACAATATAAAGCAAGATAATCAACTCATTAATTGATCACCCAATTTTCAATTATTTTAATTGGTTATGGCGTATTTATGTCGAGTGTCTAAATAGACCCGTTTATCCATTGATATACGTGATCATTCGTCTGACTGTCCGTCCGTCAGTCTGTCCGTCCGTCAGTCTGTCCGTTCATCCGACACACTTTAAAATAAGCATTTCGCGTTGAAAGAAGTAGGGTCAGAAGAGAGAATCTAATAATGAATCGCAACTCAAAGGCTTTGACGATGGCAGGGAAGGGAAGGGAAAAGAAGGGTAGGGGATCAAACAAAAAGATAACCGCTACAGTATAACGGCTGAACTCAGCCGTCAAGAAAAGGGGAAAGGCAAGAACGTAAAATGAAGCGGCATTGAATTCATTTTCGATTGTCAGTGAGTAGAAAATTTCATCAAGTGCCGGGGATGGTCGCTTCAGGCAACTCACGTGTCTGCTTTTTTCAGATACAGTGATTCAGATTTCCACCCCTAGGTATACTGTTAGCATAGCAAGGGGTATTTTGTCAGGCTCAGTCCCGTGAATTCTGCTTTTGTTTACTTTGCAGGTTTGTGAATGTCAGCGTTTTTAGCAGAACAAACAAACAAACAAACAAACAGACAAACAAACAAATGACAGAAGAAGAAAAATGAAAAAGAAAACAAAAGTGTCGGGTTGACACAAGAGTTGTTTACTTTTCTCTTTAAATGTCGACAAAAAATACGAAACGAAATATAACTCGAGTGTTTGGGTGCTCGGGAACCCGCAGAAAAAACTTGCACGATTATATTGGAGAGAGAGAGAGAGAGAGCAAGAGAGAGAGGGTGAAACGTAGAGACAGAGAGACAAGGGACAGAAACAGTGAGAGAAGGACAATTTTACATACAATGACACAAATATCTATCCACTTTCTCAATGGCATCCCATCAAAATTCGATAATGCTGAAAATCTTGGATTCACTTAAGAGAGAGAAATGAAAGTACGCTTTTAGGGACGAGTTGTGAACTTTTTCTTTTAAACCAAATTTAATCAAAAACTGGGGGGATTAAACTTTCGATATTTCATTTATTTTATCATTATTGATTCTTTTAACAACCGGATTGAAACTCTTAATCTTCAGTGAAAATAGATTTTCTTGGCAATTGGATTTCATCTACCGACTTCATATTCAACTTCAGAGAATTGTCTTTCATTTTTGCTAATTCTCACTTCATTGGAGGGTTTGTTTTTTTTTTATCTATGTTCCATTGCAATTTTTGAGAACAAAGTTTCATTCTCAGATGTGAATTCTCAATTTTACACGGTTAAAATCCCATTTGTTCTGAGATAAAAAGTCTATAACCTTTACGTACTCCTGATAATAATACATGGAGCAGAAACAAGGAATCTAACCAAAAGATTAGCTCTTAAACTGAAAACCATGCAACCTGCAAAGGTGAGAATCATGCTTAACATCACATAGAGAGATCAGTAGCCAGCAGGTTATATAAGAAAGCAAACAGGGGTCTGAGTTGTAGAAACTATACTATGGCTCTAATGACAATGTGCTGGTCACGTGTTAAGAATGTCGGACATCCGATGGACATCACGACTTATGACGTGGATTCAAGGAGACCATACATAAAATTGTGGCTGGTGAATAATAAAATGGTATGGCGAGCTAGACAAGTTTAGAAAGCTTTGGCCCCACGACTCCCATGATAGAGAGGCCTGACAAGTCTTGGGGAAGGTCTATATCCAACGACGGACCTTAAAAGGATGATGATTGAATGAAAATAATCGCTGCTTGCATTGTAATAATTTTGGTAATATCATGGTTAAAATTGCTATCTCAACAATTGGCTTCGTGGTTTTCCGAATATTTTGAAAATTTGACATTTCGATTCCACGACACAGGAGACATTGATCTTGTTTTTATTTCTCGAAAATTCTGTCGGGAATTGATCACTGTATGTTGTAATTGTGGGTTTTTAATGGACTGGGGTGCTTGCCCAACGCTCAAGATACACTGTCTCAAGGGGTCCCAACTCCCCTGTTATTTACCTATACCAGAGTTGGGGCTGAAGTGAATATATGGTTTGGGATCAAAGTCTGTCACCTAGACTGGTTCCTAACATAGGTAAGTCAAGTCTATCTTGTAATTTACCAATAATTTGGGGGGAGGTGGATTCATGCGTTTCTCAAGGTCACTAGTACGAAGTGAATGCAAACTGTCACAGCCGGGTTTTTTTCTCAAATCGGTACGCCGATTCCATTCTCCGTGGTGTTAACTGTTCGGCCACCCACACATTCTTTTCATGCTGGACACTAAATGTTTATATCCCTTTATTCTCACTTTATTGTTGGCTGAACATCAACATAAATTTGAAAAATATGCTTAATTTTGTGTGTGATTTGCAAGATAAGTTATTTAACTGACCAGTGCAGGTTTTGAAATGTGAGACGCAGTAAAAACTTTCAAAATCTCGATTTTATTGTAAAGGTTAAACTTGGGCGCCATTTTGAACTCCATGGATGCATTTCTTGAAAGACGTGATGACTCCACAAAATGCAGAGTAAATGTTAGGGAAAGAATTAACGCTGATCTTCTATAAGACGCGGAATGTACTCCATGAAAATTAACACCTAGAGTGAAAAGGTCTTCCATGCGGAAAATATGTCCGTTATATAATGTAGCGTGTTATGATCGCTATTTAAACACACACACACACACACACACAGAAAGACTCGATAGAAACCGTTGCATGACCTACGTCGTTTGACAGCATACCGTGTTGGGAGCGACCAATTAAAATTTGAAGTAAAGGTGATAAATGAATGAAGTTACTTCTCTCCCCTTTTGTTGGGCAGTGATCACTAATAACTAAATAAGCCTGAATTTATAGAGAACATGAGTCGATTTATCAT